>JAUMHG010000043.1:4912801-4931927 GCA_032359395.1 Enteromius anoplus | reverse complement strand
TTAATTGTCTATTCTGTTCAGGTGTGTCTCCCTCGTTTACGTTGATTGTCTCCCTTACAAAAGCTTACCCTGTGTTCTCGTCTGTGTCGATCATTGTTTATGGTAAAGTCTATGTAAAGGTGTTTTTCTCTGTCAGTGTTATTGAATTATCCTGCGTGTTCCAGGATTTACTTTTGTTCATATCAAAAGTCTTTATTTTTGTTACTTCTCGTCTCCTGCGCTCTCTCCGCATTACACCAACGTTACAGTGACCCTGTAATCATGATGAGCATCAGGTAAATTCGTTTATCATAAAAGTATGTTTCAGTTCCTGAAACACTTGGAAATACGGAACTGATTTGTTTCATTGTTTTAACTTAGAGTAAATAAAAAGCACAATGATAAGAGAAAAACGTGTGGAACTGCATGTAGAAGCAGTGTAGAGGAGGAGCAGAGACTTGACCTTCACCACTTCACATGTCAGTCACAGAATTGCCTGGGCGGTCTCCTACAGTTCATAGGTCAGCCTTAATGATGAGTGAAGCTGTAACATTTGCTTTAGCAGCCCAGAGCCATAGCAACCATCCCAGCACCACTTCACCGGATCCAAGTCAGCATGCCCACATACATACTGAATATGCCTTTCACTTTGACATTGCATATTATTCTTTTTGTTTTTTAGATGTCTAAGTCGGTGGCATCACATGTCAAAGCACGCGGCACATTACATAAAACACTCATAACTATTTCTATCAGTATGTTGCTGTCTTTCATGGTAGGCTTCTCAGTTAGAGTAAGATAAATGCTGCCACTCGACATTCCAGATCCTCCCCTTTTTTGTGGCTTAGCTGCGAAAGAACAGATTCTGAAAGCCAGAATCCTCAAGACCATTTGGCCAGCCACAAGTTGAGATATTCGAGATCCGATTCTTATCCAAGCATGTCTATTTCCTCCAAGCCTCTCTTCCCAGTTAGTGGGTGTGTTTTTGACAAATGGACCTCACTCCACTTGTCACTGACATGATTTATTACAAGACTGTTTCTAAATTAGCTTTTGATGGTTTTGTAAGATGCTTTTACTTTCATAAACGGGTCATATGCAGTTTTGATATGAACTACAGTTACCCAGTTTATCTTCCCTAGGGAAAGGTATTGCACTTATTTCTCTTTGCTTACAAAGGCCTGCATGTATTTGATCAAATATGAACAGGACTGTTTTGAAATATTACAATATAAAATAATGATGTTTTCTATTTTAATATGTTTTAAAAACAAATGTATTCCTTAATCGTTCTAATATTCAATAACTCGTTCAATAAGATAATATTTTGTGTGATGATATGCTACCTGTTTAACATAATTATCAAACTTTTATTAAACACCCTTAAACAATATTATTGTTTTGTATTTTTTATCAAATAAATTTAGCTTTAGTGAGTGTAAGAGATAACATATAAAACATTAAACATCTTGTACAATGCTTAACACTTAAACAGAATAGGTAACACTTGTTAACTATTAGCTATGACTTCTCCCTTAATAAATTCTTAATTTGATGCTTAATAGTTAGTAAGGCAGTTGTTAAGTTTAGATATTGGGTAGAATTAGGGATTAAGAATAAGGTCATGTAGAATAAGGCATTAATATGTGCTGAATTAGCACTGAAAAGTGGCTAATATTCTAGTAATAAGCATGCTAATAAGCGCTGTAACAGAAAAATTAAGTGTTATTAAATCTTTATTATCAGCAGCTAGAGTCCTTACTAAAACCAGGAAGTATGAGCATATTAGCCCGGTTCTGTCAACCTGCACTGGCTCCCTATCAAACATCGTATAGATGTTAAAATCTTGTTAATTACTTATAAAGTCCTGAATGGCTTAGCTCCTCAGTACCACATTATAGTCCTCCATGTCTGCAGCATTCTCTTAACTCTGGCCGTTTGATAATACCTAATATAAAAATCTACTGCAGGTGGCAGATCCTTTTCCTATTTAGCACCAATACTCCAAACAATCTACCTAATACTGTTCGGGAGGCAGGCACACTCTGTCAGGTTAAATGTAGATTAAAGACACATCTCTTTAACCTGGCTTACACATAACACACTAATATGCTTCTATTCTTCAAATCCATTAAAGGATAGGTTATATTAATAAGATCAGTATGAACTGGGAACACTCCCCTTAACACACAATGTACTCGTTAAATTGTAAATTGTAAATTGAATGGCATCTACGCTAATATTAGTCTGTTCCTCTCTTATTATGTTTCTCAATCCGTATCCAGATCAGATGATGGATCTATAGCCCTGATTTTCAGCAGGAGACTAGAACACCTGCTCCAGAGACAGATCATGGGAATCACTCTCTCTCTCTCTCTCTCTCTCTCTCTCTCTCACACTCACTCACTCACTCACTCACTCACACACACACACAAAAATTAAGTGCTGTTTTCATTTGACCAGAGGTGAACTGACCCCGAACTGAGCTTTCTTTCTACAAAGGTTTTTTTGTGGGTGGGTGGGTCGGTGACCAGCGCTCTCTAGCTGCAGGACCGGATACTGCAGGATTGGACTATTTCCACATCCCCTGTACCCCTCCACTGTTGCAATGTTATGTCTTGTCTTATGTCTTGTCTGTTAGCTAAAAGTTGAGTGTTTAGTCATTATACTTTACTGACACTCTTATTCCCCAATTAGATACTGTTTAGTGCTTTGACGCAATCGGTATTGTTAAAAAGCGCTATATAAATAAATAAAGGTAATTGAATAATAGAAAGTAATGTAAGATGAGTTTTACAGAGATGAAATGACAGCTGTATATAAACATTACTGGACTGTTGCTTTATATTATGATCACTGCACTGAAAATCAAAAGTTATCTTCATGTCGAATCAGCTGTACATTATTGCAGGCTTGACTCATCTCTGATTGACAACGGATCATGTGATATCCTTATGTCACCAGTGATGGAATGTCTTGGTGACAGATCGGAGAGGCCAGGATGGTCATGTGATTCCTGTCATCCTTGGAATGCCGTCCTGATAAGGATCTGAGGGCCACACTTACTGTCACATGTAGTCTGAACACACCTTCAGAAGACCTTGTGAGAGTCACATGCTCTCTAGCCAAGTGTGAAGATATGCACACACCTTCTTTTTATTGTCTAGACTTAGATTGACTTTGGGATGTGAGACAAATGACTAAATACACTAATAAAAATGTTTGGATAAGACTGATTTATGGCTGTCCGAACTCTTAAAGGTTTCTGATTAATTGTTTGTACACATATAAATTGCACTTCTTTATCATTTTGGCTGCTACATTATATGCAAACCACTTTTGATAATAGCATCTTTTAAATGCATAAATGTCAATTTTGATTTTTCAGTTTTGTGGTATTATTGCACAGTTTTCATTTTACTGTTGTTTGACAAAGCAGTGCACATTAATACATTTTATAATGTATCTTGTTATAGTGTATCTTGTTGAATGGATGATGCAAGAAGTTTTTTTATTATTATTTGAATTATAATTTCTTTAGCACTTATATAATAGCAAATTGATTGTTTCTGCCTCTGAAAATATTTCAATTGTTTAAAATATTGTAATACATAAAAATGCATTTCTAAATTTTGCAATGAACGCTATGCTGGAAAGTTTGGAAAAATAAAAAAATACATTGATCAAATGTGAAGTGTGAGCACTAAAAAATATAATTATTAATCAGTCCCCAAATGCAGAATGTGCATTGACATGAAGATACATAAGAGCAAATTGCAAGAAAGAAAAGAAAAGAAATATATATATACACACACAATTCATGAAGTCAAAATAAAATCTAATGCAGACAGTGTTGATCTATATTTAAAACAGCTTGCAATAAATAATAAAACTAGCTAAATTTGCATGCTATATGCAAATGAGGATTATTTTGTAATACCTCAGTTATGTAATATATTTAGAAGGCAAAACGTGCTCTATGTTCTCAGTTTAGATATACCCCTACTGTGAACATCATCTTTGGGGTTTACATTTTTTTGTTCTAAGTTAAATCATCATGAAACCTTAGTTTCAGTCTTTGTATGATGAACAGAACAGATACAGGTGATTTGATTATGCAACACAGCAGTTCAGCTACATCAGAGAACGTGATAATATCTGGTATGTACCCAACAGAGAACAATGTCAATCACTGAGATATTAGCCATTTACATGTGTCTTATGACTTAGGAATTGACTGCCTGCAAAAGAAGCTTGATAACTTTTAAACTAGTCATGCTCATCTTTATCTCTTTAAGCTTAAAAAAGATAGACTTTGCTAAATTTTCTAGTGCACTCTTTTTTTCAGATAATATCCAATTTCTCATTTTACATGAGCTCAAAGGTATGGCATCAAATTATTATTATAGAAAAATTGGAAAATGATTTGTAATACAGAATTCTATGTCAAATATGCATGTAGAGTTTTACTTACAATCAGCTGATCAGGAACCAAGCAGATGATTATTTGCAAGAGTTGAAAGCCTATTTACATGTACAACACAAGCAATGAATCATCATAAAACGAAACAAATCAGTTTCCTACTCTTAGTCATTAACGTGTTTGCCCTGATTTTCTTGATTTTTAGGATTGGGGGATAGCTCAAGAAATCCATCAGAGAAAAACAAAGCTCTTAACCTAAAGATGACTTGCAGTTGCAAAGTTGTTCTGAATAGTGCAAGTATGGGAATGTGAAGTCAGCACAGCAATACAGTAGAGTCCGACCCTGCATCCCAACCCAGTAACCACCCTATCTGCGCTAAATAGCACTGAAATTATTTGAAATGATCTACTTGAATTTGTAAGTGATTATGCTATGAACAATATGAAACAGGTTTGTGTGCAATATAGATGATCACAAAGCAAAACCGCTCATTTGATATTCAGCGACTCTTTGTGAGAAATTGTAGGCTATTTGTTACTTTTAGGTACAGTAAACATTTTTGGTGTAGTGGTTTCACAATGCAATTAATTTCATGTGCTGATGTCTTGCAGAGTTAAGCTCCAATCCTGAAAAAACATCTGCTAGTAGTAGCCCTAGTGATTCTGAAGACCTAGATTAGCTGTTCAGTTGTGTTTGATTAGGGTTGGAGCTAAACTATACATTGGCACTCCAGGAGCAACGTTGCCCACTACTGTATAGTCTCTTTGTCCAAATTCGACTAATTGCTCGAATGAACACAAATGGATTCAAATATTAATGCATTTATTTGAAGCAGATGCAAAGAGCTTTTAAAAATATTAACACAAATGCATCCTTTTTTTCTTGTGGCGGTTTGTATTCGTTGTCAGTGTACGTAACATAGCGGGACCTAAAACATGGCAGCAGCCACATATATTCCCATTCTCTATTAAGTCTAGCAAGACTAGACCTAGACTTAAAAAAAAAAAAAAAAGTGAGACACCAGAACAGATATTGATCAGTTTTGTCAGGTGAGTGTCACGGCCACGCGGATTTCCTTTCCAGAAGGTACACCTGCAGCAGGGGAGAGGTGACACACCTCCAGTTAACCAGCTATAAATACAGCTGCACCCAACAGAGAAATTACAAGAGAGCTTCTCCCAACAGATCTTCTCTTCATTTCATCAGAGAGCTTTTCCCAAATTATCTTCACTTGACTTCAGCAGAAATTCCAAGAGAGCTTTAGACTACAGAGCTTCAGTTGACTCCATTATGGGGAACTTTGCTACCTGCTGCCGAAGCTTCTGGTGCAGGCCCAAAAACCCTGACGTCCGGATCAGTCTGCCCGCGGTCTGCTTCGTGTGGCAGATTGCCATGATCATCCTGTTTGGACTGTTTGTGCGTTACGATGAAGAGTCAGATGCGCACTGGTCTGAGCACAAACATAAGAACAACATCACAAGTGACATCGAGAACGACTTTTACTACAGATATCCAAGTGAGTTTTCCAGTCTGCAGGGATTGATAATGACGGAGCAATTTATGATGCTTATTTAATAATGCCGAAAATTATTTCAAAATCATACACATTTTGAATCAGTAATGTTTTGTTGAGCTTTTGTACAAAGTCGGGGAGGTTCATCTACAATGTTGTCCAACCTTTGTCTCCTTGCCCGGCAGGTTTTCAGGATGTGCACGTCATGATCTTTGTTGGGTTTGGCTTTCTCATGACCTTTCTGAAGCGCTACAGCTTCGGCGGGGTCGGATTCAACTTCCTCATCGCTGCCTTCGGTCTGCAGTGGGCTCTTCTCATGCAGGGCTGGTTTCACTCTCTGGACCCAGTTGATGGCACAATCAAGATCGGAATTGAGAAGTACGTTTTTGCACTTCACACCTTTATAATAACTTATTTGAAGTTTTTGGTTACTCTTGGGTATGAAGCCACTAAAATAATGTGCATGTTTAAATCTTGCTTCACCAGTATTATCAACGCTGACTTCTGTGTGGCTGGATGTCTCATTGCTTATGGAGCTCTGCTGGGAAAAGTCAGTCCAGTGCAGCTAATGGTCCTGACGCTATTTGGCATTACACTGTTTGCGGTTGAGGAAAACATCATTCTCTATGTTCTCCATGTGAGTAGAAGCTTTTTTTGTTTTTGTTTTAAAAAATTTTGTCAATTGAATATTTTGATTATTAAAACTTATTCATGTTTTAAATTCTATTTTTTAAATACTTCTTTTATTAGTAGTTTTGTGATATGTATCAAAAATATTTATTTCTATTTATTAAATTTTTTTATTTGATTAAATATATATTTTTCCCCCATAAATGTTTCAATGTATGTTTTAATAACCTTGATTAGTAGCCGCCACCCGAAGGTCAATAACAAATTTTTCGTTCTTTCACAGGTTCGGGACTCAGGCGGATCCATGGTCATCCATACTTTTGGAGGATATTTCGGTCTGACAATATCATGGATTCTTTATCGACCAAAACTTGAGAAATGCAAGAATCTGAATGGATCTGTCTACCATTCTGATATGTTTGCTATGATCGGTGAGTTATAACTACTTATTATATCACTGTTTGTTTTGTGTTCTTTTCATATTCTACATATTATACCCATGTTAAGAGGAGCTGCTTTAAAAATTCAGTGATTTATCTGAAGTTGTTTCCTCTTTCAGGGACCCTGTTCCTCTGGATGTTCTGGCCCAGTTTCAACTCTGCCATCTCAGATCATGGAGATGGACAACATCGGGCCGCCATAAACACCTACCTTACTCTGGCTTCTTCAGTCCTTACTACATATGCCATATCAAGCCTTTCAGCCAAAAAGGGAAAGCTGGACATGGTAAATTACAGCACTTCATTTCTTTCACGTTCACATATTTAGCAAAGTAAAGTAAAATTAATCTTAAACCATTAAAGATTTTACTTGAAGAGGAAAAAAGAACAAACTTTTAGAAAACGTATGTGTGTGTATGTA
This sequence comes from Enteromius anoplus, assembly GCA_032359395.1. Classification (NCBI taxonomy): domain Eukaryota; kingdom Metazoa; phylum Chordata; class Actinopteri; order Cypriniformes; family Cyprinidae; genus Enteromius; species Enteromius anoplus. Next base: position 4,924,520 of record JAUMHG010000043.1, on the reverse strand, counting down.
TGTATGTAGGTATGTATGTATATATATATATATATATATTAGGGGTGGGCATGGATAATTTTTTTTTAATCTAGATTAATCTAGATTAATTTTAATGCAAAATAAATGCAGTTATGTAACATAAATAATAATAAAATGTATTTTGTCTGTTTTGTGCAACACAGGTGCACATCCAGAATGCAACTCTGGCTGGGGGAGTCGCAATGGGAACAGCAGCCGAGTTTATGATCTCACCATACGGTGCTCTCATCGTGGGCTTCTTCTGCGGGATCATTTCCACATTTGGCTACCTGGTGATCACTGTAAGTATGACATGATCATTTGCAATTTGCAATGTGAGAACAGATTGATTTATACCTGCCTGTCCCTCTCCCATGCAGCCCTTTATGGAGAAGTACATGAAGATTCAAGACACCTGTGGCATCCATAACCTGCATGCCATGCCTGGTGTCTTGGGAGCAGTTGTAGGTGCAATCACAGCGGCTACTGCCAGTGAGAGCGTCTATGGGCATGAAGGGTGAGTGCGACCCCAAACTATTACATCTGTATGCAACTCATTTAAGTTTTATACCAAACATTTTTTTTATTATCCATTGTTACGGGACGAGAAAGGGTAGAAAATCACTGAAAATTAAATGTTTAAAATGTATTTTATAAACATGCCTTTGTAAATTGTAAAAAGTAAATGCATAAATACAGTTATTTCGATATTAGAATAATTTGTAGACTCATCTCTGTACTTCAACGGGAGGGAAAGCAGCTCTAAGAAGACAATGTTGTTATAATCTAATAATCTTATAATGTTATAATCTTGCCCTTTCTCATCCAATCCAGTATCGGTGCACCTAAATCAATTATATTTATTGCATATTAACTGTTTAAGAGTGTGTAAATGTTAAATGTTGAAATGAATGCTTTTCTCTTAACAGGTTGGTAAACACCTTTGATTTTAAAGGTGACTATGCTAATAGAACACCTGCCACACAAGGAGGCTTCCAGGCCGCCGGTCTTTGTGTTGCTCTTGCTTTTGGAATTGTAGGTGGAGCAATAGTAGGTGAGCATACAAAAAATTTCTTTTAAGCAACATTTTTACATCCACCTTTTTCCTGACATAAACACTGGCGCCGCCATTTGTAAATTAGCTTTCAGTCTCATCCGCGTCCAGCTATTTTTAGCAGTACAAAACGATTAGTTTTGCTGCTTGATATTGAAAATTGGTGCCTTATGATATTTTAATGCATTATCGTAATTATGAATGTTTTGTCGTGTAAACAGTTTTACCGTTTACTGCACTTGCTGATGTTCTCCTCGTTATTTACCTATTGCATCTAATGAACTTGAAGCCTCACCCATTTAGGCTCACTTTCGCATTCAGAACAAAGGTGGATGGTCTTTTTAGTGTGGTTTTAATTTATTTATTATAATAACTATAATAACTCTCATTTGTGTATGTAAAGGTTTGATCCTGAGACTGCCTTGCTGGGGAGACCCATCTGATGAGAACTGCTTTGATGATGAGGTGTACTGGGAGGTGAGTTTGGATTCATTGTTTCACAGCTAGGAGGCACTATAGAAGTCAAAAAAGAATGTTATGCATGCCTAACTAGCTTCTGTTACTTTTATACAGTGAACAGTTTTTTGTTGTTGTTATTTTTACTGATTAAATCCTCCTTTCCAGCTGCCTGAGGATGAGGAGAGCATTCCTCCCATTCTAGAGTACAACAGCCACATGGTCGGCAAAAATGCAGACATGTAAGTATATACTGCTAAATTATGTTACGCAAAAAGTGACTACAAAACATCCTATAAGATTCAGATATTGACATCAAGTTTTAATTCCTCCCCCCTTCTCAAATTTTAAAGTAATGGAGTGGAGCGCTTGATGCATTCTAGTATATGACCGTTAGATGGCAGTACACAACCACGTGTAGATTTCCAACTTTGGGTTCTGTTTATCACAGTAACATGATCCGTTAAAGTGCTTCTGTTATGGCTTATGACAGGTTCCTATATATATTTTGTCAGTCCCTTACAAGTTGACATGCATGCAAATTTTTCAATTTATTTGTTTAACCACTCCCATTTTTCCAAACCCTACCCGTGATTGGTTGATATCTTTTAAGGCAGTATTTGTGAGCTTTTACATTTTTTATAAAGCAGCATCTAGTATCAGAGAATAAATGTATCTTTTCATTAAGACCAACACAAAAATCACGTTTTTCCAGGTCTGTGTGAAACAAGTGCTAATGTTTCATGTTGAGTCAACATGAATCCGCTTGGGACTCCTTTTAAAAGCACTTGTTTTAATTATTCAGAGATGACTCTTTCTTGAGAGACTATAACTTTATACTGTGAACTTTCAGATTTAACTACAGCAGGATGTTTTCATTCCCTTTAGAGCTGTTACACACTGCATGTTAGCTCATTTTCAAAAATGCATAAAAGGGGCAATTTAATTGTGTAGCTGCATCTCAGTAAAGAAATGCATGAAGTCGGCTCTATTTTATGTGACTTATTATGCAGCACTACTAAGACAATGTATTTTAAGTGTAATGTAAATGTAAGTTTTTTTAATAAATTAATTTCCCTGTACATTACATCTATTTTAAAGGTTCCCAGGTCCTAAATGTTTGTTTATTTGTTTTTTCTTCCACCTTACAGGTTGGAGTCTAACTTCACTGTGGAACAGAGTTAAAACAAGATGTCTATATGACAATAAGATAAACTGTATTCCATCATATTGGGACCTTAAAAAAAATATTTAAATGAAAAGACACAAAGAATGTTCAGACCAAGTCTGTGCTAAAGAGAATATAGTCCCTGTAATACCTTTGTGAGGTATTGACCTGTCTAACAGAGCAGAAGCCCAGCCAGGTCAGCTCCAAGTTCAATTTCATGTCTGTGCCTTTTAGAGTCCTTAAATTAAATTAATCTATAAGTTTATGCATATATAATTTCTAAATATAAACTGTACTACTAGTTCTAGTTTCAGTCATTCTGTAAAAGAATGAAATAATTATTGTACTCAGTCATGTGTTTGCTGCTGTATTAATGAATTGACTATAGACTATTACAATTTTGATATGAGTGTTATATTATTTATCTAGTTTTTTTCAAGTGTCCAGTGATGTGATATTTATCCTTCCTGATATGTAGACTATTGTATTTGATTATGTGAAGGATTAGCCTATTCTTTTAAAAAATTAAAGGTGCTTCAGATAGTTCTTGCCATAGAATGACTATTTTTGCCATTCAGTCTTTAAAGAACCATCTCTTTCATACCTTTCTATAAACTTAACAACCTTCTTTCTCCACAAAGAACCTTTTGTGAAAGAGAACGGTTCTTCAAATGTTAAAGGTTCTTCATGGAACCATTTCTGCAAAAAAGGTTCTTCTATGGCATCATGAAGCACCTATTTTTTGTATTTTTAAAGAGTGCACATGAGGACTTTTAAGAGGTCAGTGATCTCTCTGTCTTATTTTAGGATAATAGAAGAGAACTATACATGTATATTTTTACATTTTGAATTATGAAGATTTATACTATTTGAAATTATAGGTATAATGTTAAACATAAAATACAGCAGTCTTTCTGCTTTAATGTCTTACTTTGGTGCTCGAGAACTGTGCTTTAAATCTGTTAAATGCAAATGTTTGTATGTTTGTTGAAATAACTGTTGTACCTTCTGTACAGTAATACTTCTATTAAATGTTTAAACATCTAACATTTTCTTATACTTTGTTTCTGTAGTTGTTTTAAATACAATTTAAGACAATTTGACTTCATGTCACTTGTCTGAGTGCAGACAGTTGTCAGACAAAAGTATATTGAATTTGTGTCTAACAAATTCAATATACAATGCAGTTAATGGAGGCTAAATAATTCTATTTAAATTAATATGTCTGTTGTGATTGCTGCTAACTGAACATGTAAATAGTATACAGTGGGTCATATTTAAATAAATGTAGTTTACTTTCAACAAAATTTGTTTAAATGTAGCTAAAATAAATAGTTTGCAACTGCTTACCATTAGAATCTAAATGAATTTTATTATTTATAATTTTTTTAATTGTAGAATACTGTGTAAAAGTAAAACTATACTATTGACATGCACTGATTAACTTATCTAGGATCTGTCAAAATCCCAACAAACGCTGTTTAATTGAGCTGCTGGTCATCTGTTAGGGTGCGTTTGGACACCCTCAGGCCAGACTCCCCCATTCTAATGGAAATAGACTATTGTAGAGGGTCAAACAGGGTCAATTGGGTCATTTCCTGATCAATCGCCGTGACATTTAATGAACTTCAGATACACACTCTTTTTGTGAATGAGCACAGTAAGACGCCAATTATAGTTCTGAGAGATTTCATGTCATTATAAATGACTTTAGTTTGTGTGTGATTTCACATAGGTGTGCTATTATTAATACTAAGTGTCTGTACTCACACATGACAAAATCATGATATGTTTAGTATGACAGCCAGAAAGAATCAAAATAGTGTTGAAAACAAAAATACTCTATTTCTGCATTTCAAGGGTTTAAGGTAGACTTTATTGTCATTTCACCGTATACAGGGAGACGAAATGGCATTTTAAAAAAATTCCCACATTTGTATAATACAGGGATAACCTGCATTGGAGGGGAAAGGGTGTACTGTAGGAATTACAAAAAATCTGTAAAGAACTGGGGAACTTTACAGATGAGTATGACATTTTTGACAGAAATAGTATGTTTTTATTATTGCTATTAAACTTGAATGTAGAACGTGAAACACTTGCTTTGTGGTGCAAATAGCTGCTTGCCTTATTTTCAGTTTGACAAAGATTGTGTATTCTATTTATGTTTTTATTAGTACTATTAATAAAGCTCAGTATAATATTGCAGCCAGAAAATCTAAAAACATAGCAGTAAAAAAAAAAAAACACTATACAATATAGATTATTTATACGGAGTGCAATGTGTGCATTTTATGCATGCAGAAAAAACACAAGACCTACTACATTTGTTGTACATTTGCCGAAATGTGCAGTACAAAGCACACAATGCAATGAGCAACAAGTGAATCAGCAATCTTTTTTTTGTTCACTCTATATCTATTTTTGTGTATTTTATATGATTTAGTTTCTGTTTTTTTACTGTTAAAATAAAGTATACCCTTTTACAAATTGATCAACCCCACCACCGAAATCTCCAGTGCTCCTTACATAAAATGCATTCATTTTCAAAGAAAAAGAATCCCACACTCTTAAAAACAAAGGCTAGAAAAGGTGTACCATAATCGAACCATCCTCTGAAAGGAATCTTCTGAAAGAATCTTATTTCTTAGTGTGTAGAACCTTTTGGCAATCTACAGAACCTTTTTCTACTTCAAAGAAGATTAGAACGGTTCCGTGGATGTTACAGGCTCCCTGGCTCCCAATGCCAACCCCCAAATTTTTTTTTAAGAGTCAGGGCAAGTCAAATGAGAAGGAAAATATGTCAGGGCAGATATACGCAACAGCACACACTCATGTTTGAGGGATTACGAGGTATAAACGAGACTGACGGTAGCGGAGCACGCTGCTTCCATGCGCCTTTCCCATGGGGATGAGGAAAAGAGGGGCGGATGGATCTATCGCCGCATGGAGCTGAGCGGCTGAGAGCAGGAGAGCTGGGGTCAAATCTCTTCTACTCTCTAATCAAACAAGTCTGCAGGGGACGGGGGGTTTGGGTGTCGCTCCTGTAACAGAGATGTTCTGGTTAATCCCCTGTGTGAAGGGGAGCGGGCCGGCAGGCGGGCAGGTGGGCCGACCCAGCCTTAGTTTACTCTCAAAAGAACTGCCAGCGGAGTTAGAGCGCCCAGAGATCCACACTTGGATAACATAGCTCAGAGGCTGTGTGTGGAACCACTTGGCCTCCCATTGTCCTACATGGCCGGTCTTGTCTGAAAAGCCGTAGAAAGCCTGTAATCAGATTAAAGATTGCTAGAATGAAGGGGGCTAGTTTTTCTTTCTTTTTTTTTTAAAGGAACAGGGAGGGAGATTGCAGCCCTTCTAATCAGTACCTGCCATTGAAGAGCAGGAGAGGAGCTAAATAACTCGGCAGGGAGTGTGGGTACAAGGGCCTCATGGACAAATTGGCCTGTTGTTGCTTGGGTATAATGGTGGGCAGTGAGTGGGGGGCCTGAGGAAAGGTGGTGTCTTTCTTTCAGCGGTCTTTCCCCTCCTGACCTGATAATTATATCACTCTTAAGGGCTGATTGGCACTGCTTGATTGGTACATCTGTGCCGGTGGACTTTTTTACCCAGAACCTGTCACTGAATCCTTCTTTACTCGTGGTCAGATCCTGATTTGGGTTTCTGAAGAAATTTAACCTGTGAAGAAGCTCTGTGGCTGTTAGAGCTAATAGATGCTTTTTTTGTATGTGAGCACTGTGTGAAATATGTAACACATTTTTGAATATGAATTATATAATATTATATATTATAAATATGTAATGAATAGAGATCGGAATGTGGTCAAATACAAACCTTTTTGTATTTTTTTAAATTGCAGTATTTATAAAAAACATGTACAATAACAATGTTATTTGTCTCTGAAAAACGTCGATTTAAAGTCAAATGCAAACAACGTGCACGAAGCCATTTTGTTGTAATGTGACAAGAAACTCATAAACAGGAAGTGATCCTTATATTTGTCAAGGCCAGTATATATCGTTTGATATTTTCATGGCATTTTGTGATCAATTAAAGATATCAGATGCCAGATTATATAACACCAAAATAGCTTGTGGTATTTCTTATCAATAAAATATAGATGTTTATTCATAAATAGGCTTGCAGTTCACTTTCAACAAATAGGTTTGTAAAGTGTTTATTTGAGCTTCCTAGATTCAATAAAGCAAACGGTTTGCTGAAAATGCTCATTCAATATATGTAATTTTGGGACAAATGTGTAGCAAAAGTCATAGCAATTAGCTGTATTTAAAACCAGTACAAGTCTATGAAATGTCCCTGTTTTAATGAAAAAAAAAAAAAAACGGCAACTGTTGTATCACTGTAACACATAATTTAATCCGGCATTATTTTCTTTAATTTAAAGTGTGTGAATGGGAATTAGGCCTTTCATAGTCTTGCTTTCCTTAAGTGCATTAGAAAAAAATCCATCCAAAGCATCATGGGCCTTCAAACCCGGCCCTGCTTGTCATGCTAATCCTCCTTATTTGTCCCCTTGTTAAAGGACCTTTCCTTCTCTCGTGTGTTGGTTTTCCCAAACTGCTTCTCATGTCGGCCGTTCCTTTATATGTATTCATTGGTTTCCACCACCAAGAGTATTACGCCTCGTTAAAACTAAATCAGGCTTTTTCAGTGCGACATGAATCCATTCGCATCGGTCAAAGGGTCAGGTTTGAGAGAACATGACCCCATGGACAATAAATATAGCAGTCCATTTACGGCTGTCTGGCTCTTTGATTCGGACACAAGAGGCAAAGAGTTGGAAATGAAATCGATGGTTGCAGGACAATACAGATGGAGCATGAGCAGCTCAAAATAAAGTGTTCTTCTAATTAGAGGATCCACCTGCATTGGGAAAAGCGTGAATGGATGTGGGAGGGATGAAGCAAGAGTCCATTTATTGGCAATTCTTTTAAAAAAGGGGTTTATTTGCCTTTTCAGCCACCCTTAGTGCTTGATTGGTGGATTGCTGGATGAAAAAAGAGAGAAATTAGGTTGCAGAATTATGCACGCAGATTTCTTTAAAGGAATAACTGACCCAAAACAGCACCCATTCACTGCAGAGGATCTATTGGTAAGCAAGTGATGTAAATATGTCACGATAACAAACTTGTCTTGGATGTTCCGAGAGTGTGTACATTTTTAGCACACTTTCATTTTAGGATGAATGACCTCTTTAAGATAGAAAACAGTCAGAGGGAATGTAGTCTGAATGCAATATACCACTGATCTCTTCATTAACACCTTTTTATCTGGCCAGTCCTCCTTTTCCCAGCTCTCCTATCAGCTGTGTGCTGCTCAATACAGAGGAGGGATGGAATCAATAGATGAACACATCTGCTGTGTTTAAGGAGAGGATAGGCTTTCCTGTTCTCCGTGCTACATTCCCACCCCCAGAGTGACAAGCCCTCTAAATGAGGATCTTAAGCCATGTCAGCACTAGAATTACAACTAATTACGAGGTGGAACCAATGATTATGGCCGGCTGCTTTAAACCAATGCTCGGGGCAAAAGGGGACTAATTGGTTGGAATAAACTGATTGGCTCCTTTGATCGATTCCTCTGTTGAGTGACACAGACAGGGACAAATTATTTTCCTTCAGTGGACATGGAAAAAAGGGTTGGTACCTGATCAAGAAGAAGAAAAGCTGAGAGTTCTGGAATAGGGATGGACTTACAGGGCAAGCTGTCAAAGAAAAGAGCTAAAGCAATGGAAACACCTCTCTCCCTCTGTTCCACCATCTGCTTCTGTTTAACATGTGTTTAAGGTGATGTGCAAAGGAGGCACATAGTCATTAGCTGTGTTATTGCAAGATTGTTATGTGAAGTTTCCTATTGATTGAAGTGTTCCCAGGGTTGGGGAGAACATGATATTTTGTAGTTCAGATTGTGGAAGATTTTTGTAAAGTAGCAGAACCTGGAAAGACTTGTTTCTACTCCTGTCCAATATGTGTATATATATATATATATATAATGGTGACATCACCTTACATTACCTACCTAAATTTGTGTTTAGGCTGTAGTGTTCTTCGAAATACTATCATAGTACTATTAAAATACTATGATATATAAATATTAAATTGAAGGGAAAAACAAATACTTTTGAATAGAAAAAATCTCATGTTCAAAAAGGCTTTTAGTTGGGGATAATGACTGCTGAATAAAAATCTTGTAATCATGCAGTACCACACCATATGTAAAAGTAAATATAAATTGGCCACACTTTATTCTGAGGTCCAGTTCTGGCTATTATCAAACCATTAATATGACTTTTCTCTAAGTAAACTCCTAATTTGCTGCTTATTAATAGTTGGTGAGATGGTGGGCATAATTTCACCAAGTACAAGATGTTCCTGGTTCAACATTCTTGTTGATCCTGGAACAACATCCCAGTCAACCAATCAGAGGGATAATTTTTAGGAATTATCTGTTTTAGTCTTATGATCAGGGTTAGGTGCTTCTACACCCTTGTTAATCAGTTGTCATTTCCCACTGATTTTAGCCATACATTTTGGGTAGGTTTAGGGGTGGCGCGAATTTGGCACCTCGTACGAATAAGCACGAATTGGTCGTGAGACTGTGTTGGATAAGTCTATATTTTTGGACAGTAATGTCTATCCGGGATCAAAAAAAAGTTGATCCAGGATCATGTCTTAATTGGCAAAATCACTGCGACCACTGAGGTGTAAACATTTTTTTTTTATTTAAACGTATTTTATTTAAAAATCCACAATCAGTTCACAAGATTTCACAGTTTCTACTTGTAGTGCACTGAACTAATCAGACATTTAGCATAATTTTCATGATGTGTTATGTTTGGGGCCGGAACCTTTTTTTAAAATGTTTCTATAAGATATCTGCTATGTTCACCAATACTCCATTCATCCGATCATATATGAACAAAACAAAAATATGGTTGAATAACAGTACCATTTAAACAATTGTTCTTCATTTTAATACATTTCATAGAATTTTCAGTATTATTAATCTCAAACTGAATCCAATATTCTGTACCAACCAGATCACATGAAAGATCCTATATCAATAGCACGAGTTGTTTTGATGTTTTGATTTGACAAACTATTTGTACGCAGAAACTTATGCTGCGTTCCAGGCAGGTTTTTGAGCCCGTAAGTCACGAATTCAAACAACGACTTTGTAGCGTTCCAGATCATTCATGCCAAACTGCCTATAAACGCAAGGAATTGTGGTTGCTAAATGTAAACAAACCAGCGTGGTGGACCATAAGGGGGTTTATGCTCATTTACAATAATTTCTATCGCCAAAGGTGCTTTCCTTGCTTATTTGAGGGAAACAGAGGAGGTAAACGGCGCATAATGCAAGAGAAGCTGTCATATCTTCTAGTGTACTACTTGCATAAACACTGCATTCGTAGGGGCTGCCATTGTTGTTTAAAAACTCGGAACTGGGAGTCGTCGTTCCAGTGCAATTTCACTGTAAAAAGGTTGGAAAAAGACAGATAATGGGTTGCCTGGAACGCAGCATGACTTTGCAATTTGACATATAATATACGATTAGGGTTTTCGGGTAGATGCGTATAATATGCACGTGAAAAATGCGTATTACATGCACGCCATGCATGCAAGTCAATTTCTGCTTATCAATAGCATGACTTTCAGTTTGTATTTGCCATACTATTTACACAGATTTCCATGAGACCTTCACATGATCAAAAATCAAGATGATTTGCTGCTCAACAAACATTTCTTATTATTATCATCAGGGTTGAAAACAGCTGGGCTGCTTGTGGAAACCATGATGCAGATTTTTTGATGAATACCAAATTCATAAGAACACAATTTATTTAAAATAGAAATCCTTTGAATCAATTTAAAAGTCTATTTTGGCATTTTGCATCAACTAAATGCAAATTCTTATTCTAAAAATGTTTCAAAATTGTACATTTTAAAGTTTCATATAAGTACCACATATAAGTGTGTGTATAAAAGGTTGCCATTTTTAATTGAATATTAACTGGACAAAGAGAGCCTGAAACATTTGAAAAACGTAGGGGAAAGTTGCATCCCACCAGAAAATTGTTTCCCGCCCAAATAAAAGCTCCCTAACCCCTTGTATCCTCATTCCCAGCTCCTGATCTGTAGAGGAGACTCAGAGTCATCTGTATGCGCTGCTGCCAGCAGCCCTTGTGAGGGTTTTTAGAGGCCCCGTCAAATCTTGGAAGCAAAAAACAACAGATTAGTCATGATCTTATCCACCAAGTATCTGCCCCTTTCTTTTCTCCATCTGACAAGTGTCTGAGCGGGGGAGGGTCTGCTTTTCAGAGCCATCAGATGAACTTCACACCAGAAAAAGAGGTGGGCGAGGCGGGGAGAGGGATGTCTTTTCAGTCGTGCTTAGAGAAGCGCCCTTCTTAGTTGCAGGGGCCTTGTTGCTAAGGTGTAAGGCCTCTCCATCATTACGCTCTTGTTGCTAGGGATGAAGCCTCTCTGTCACTGGACAGCGGTTGCTAGGCAGGGCAGAAAGTGGAGGAGTGCACGCAATGCCGTCTGGCAGCATTGTTGTCTTGGCTGAAACATCTCTTTCTCCCAATTCTCTCTGAATGACAGGGCGGTTGTGTACCTCACGTGGGACCCGGTTCCTTGTGAAGGGGACTTACTGTGTGGTACCACAAGAAAAAAAAAGTTTTGAATGCAGTTGGTTGAATATGGGCAGGGCAGTTTCCCCCGCTTTTGGGTTGAAAGACATAACGTTTCCACTGTGTTTTATGTAAACCCATGTTTTTCATAGATTTTTTTAAATGCCATTATGATATCAATGATTTAATGCTGACAGATCAATTAATACAGTAACATCCAAAACAAAGTTTGTGTTTACATAATGTGTGTACTGTATGTATTTATAGGTATATGTAAATACAAAAGCACATATTCGCATGGTATTCATATTTATTTATGATTCATATCATACATAAATATATAGCCTATTTATATATGTGTGTGTGTGTTTGTGTACTTATCTTT
>JAUMHG010000043.1:4883436-4903452 GCA_032359395.1 Enteromius anoplus | reverse complement strand
AGGTAGGCCTATATGTGGTGGTGGGCCGGGTGGACCATAAAATGCCAGGGCCGATTTTTACTCCCAGTCCAGCCCTGGTGTCAATGCTAAATCACATCTCACAGCTTTTATCTCACTCAGTGCTGTGCTCTCAGAAAACCAAACATCTACCTGCTATTTATAGATCCTTTTATAAAATCAGTTCCTCTAACCATCTACGATATAGCAGTTCTCTGGCACATTTCTTCTCAGCTCAGTGGCAAAGCATTTGAAAGGGTGCAATTATGGTTATAGACATAACACTAGGACGTCCCATTATGGTGTAGTGGTTGGTGATTACACAGGTGCCATGTTCCAGAGCACAGACTATACTATTAAAGAGCATGACCTATGGTGAGTGTCCACTCATCTCTGCAAACCTTAAAGTGGAATGAGAGTTGATTACTAACCTCTGGCCCCAGGCCGGCTGCTGACTGACAACCAGCTCAGTTTCTCCTGCTGCTGCCCACTAAATGGGACCATGCATGGTATGTCTTGACAGTCGTAGCAGAACACCATGATTAAGCATAGAAAAATACACAGGACAATTATGAAAAATTTTGGGAAGCACTGCATCCCAAAATTGTCACCTTGTTTTATTATGAGAACCTAAAACCTAAAAAAAAAAAGTTTATGTTGCATTTGATTGAGATCTGCTGAAGGTTTGAACAGTGTAAAGGACAAATCTTGCGGCCTTTATACTTTCACAGATTGATCCAGGATTCCTGTCCTTGTCACAAAAGTACTGTAATCAAATTTTTTTAGAAGTGTCAAATAAATTATAAATTAGCAATTGAAAATATGGCAATTGCTATGTGTTTGGGGAGTTTGCCACCCAAACCAAAACGCTGATTGCTGTTCTGAGTGCTTGTCAGATTATTGCTATACAGTTTCTGAAATACTTCCTGAAATGTTCTGATTAGTTGCCAGGGCTTTTCTGTATAGATTTGTTTTGCATTGCTATGTGGTTCCTTAAGTGTTGCTGGTTAGTTGCCAAAGCATTGCTATGTTACAAGCACTCTAAGTGGCAGTGAAGAGTCCTCTTTGTGGTTATTTAGTAGAGTGAGATGAACAGCATATATATATAGCCTATATATATTTATAAAAAAAATTAAGATGGTGTCTGAAAGTTGCTTTTGGTGGTCAGTTTGTGTGTACATGTGTTTCTTACATGTGTTTCGTACTGCCCCAGGGACAGCTTTTGTACCTTTACCTCTGAGAGTGTATTGTAGTAAATATTCACTTGCTGCCTCAGAAACATATCCCAAATCAGTTACGTGGTTCCAGAAAGGCTAGATCTAACAAGCTAGCTTTGAAGGAAAGATTCCCACTCTCCCAACATGATAACTTTGTATAGCCACACCTCCTCCAAACGCACTCCATCAGGGCAGAAACCTGCCACATGATGAGACGGCGTAGAAAAAAAAACCGTGCAAAGCGCACTATAATACTATAAAAATGTCTAAAATGTCTACACAAACAGGGTGTGCAGAGGTATGCAAATATTTTGACAGGTAGGCAGGACAGCCTATCTTAATGTTCGGACCTAACATTTTAATTGGAGGACTATTTTATGTTTATAATGTGGATATAAATAAATTTAAATAAATTTAAACCACTTAACTTAGTGATCGGGGTGTGAAAAGGGTTTCGACCAGCATAACAAAAATGTTTTGAACAAAATCACCTGCCGTGCCTTAAGTACACCATATCATGTTCAAACTACTCGCACTGTTTATTCTACAAAACATCATAGTATTGTGCATAAGTACATGATTTGGAACGCACCCCTAAGTTATAAAAACTCGCACGCACGAGCAAGTGGTGCAGCACCAGGCAGAAAGAGGGCAGCCGATTCCTAGCAGAGCGCTGCAGGAGAAAGGGAGATCATTGAGGAGGAGGAGGAGTACCGTGAGGGTCCGGAGTGTGCGAGGGGGTGTTTGGGTGAGAGGCGATAGCGTGAGTATTGTTCCAGCCCCTGACTCGCCACTCTCAAGAGGCTCGGGGTTCCCACGGTCCGCACAGATAACAAACGCACCTCAGCCTTTCTTCCCCTCGCTTCGCAGTGATGTCATTAATTACCATCAAAATGCGCGCGACAGCGAGCGAGAGTGTGTGAGTCTGCTCGCCAGTGTGTGTGTGTGTGTGTGTGTGAGAGAGAGCGATAGAGAGAAAGAGCGAGCGAGGCAGCCGTAAAGAAAGGGACCATTGTCTGCGCTGAAATAAAGAAATCTCCACTGAACCATTGTAAATGGGTAAGGCTGGAAATGCACCAAAATGCAGGGTTTGGTGAGTTATAGTTGGGCTGTCACATCTTGTCAGGAGCCCACAAATAGTGATGTCCAAATGCAAACAGCCCTGCCCTCTGACAGACACTGTACCCCTTTGATTTACTTTATTCTCACTTCTGTAACTCTGGCTTGTATTTGAACATCAAAAAGAGCGAGAGAGCTCATCACTGGCAAAGATATGCTGTGTGTGTGCATCTCTGTGGTTACTTGGCTATAATTAGCTACCTGAATTCACTGTGTGTGTGTATGTGTGCTCTAAAACGGTTTTCTTTGAAGTCTGGGTGCATTACTTCTATGTAGCAACACTATAAATAATATAAAAGTCGGAAATAATAAACATATTACTAATAGATAAATATAAACTAGAATAATTGTCATCAGAATTAATACAATGACTAAATGACTGTATCAGTTGTCATAAAAAAGTGTATTGCACTCCCAGTAATAGTTAAAAGTGAATTGAATAGCCTAATCCTTTAATATTTTAATTAAATAATTGTTCAATTATTCAATTAAAACATATTTTTTTAAATGTAAATGTATATAATAAGAATCATTTTTGCTCTAAATATAAATATTATTCACAAATTTCTTTTTTTTAACTCACCTCTGATAGTAGGAATATAAAAGTTTTATTTCTATTAAAATTTTTTATTGTCCTAAAAATTCACTTTAGTTAGTTTGTTAGATAAAATGTAAGGATTCGTCTAGTTAGTCTAGTCCACCATCTAGTCTGTTACTGGGATAAATATTAGTGCCTTTTTGGGGAGAAAGTACTTAGTTGGAAATACAAATTGTGAATAAAAATGCTATGTTTCATTTAAAAAAAAGCTAAGTGTGTGTGTGCCAGTTTGTGTGCATTTGCTTGTATGTTTACTTACATTGTCATAACTTCAAGTCCCTGAACACTCTCCTAATCATGTTTTTTTTTTTTTTATGCATGGATATAAGCATGTTTTTGAAGACGCAAAATATGCCCTGTACCGGCATCTTTCTGAATGCACCAAACCTCTGATGGGCATTAGCAGTGCCCTGGCAGCATTGTGCCCTGGAATGTGAGTGAAATGACCCGAACCTCCAATCTAGCACT
Organism: Enteromius anoplus; assembly: GCA_032359395.1. Lineage (NCBI taxonomy): Eukaryota > Metazoa > Chordata > Actinopteri > Cypriniformes > Cyprinidae > Enteromius > Enteromius anoplus. The sequence continues at coordinate 4,900,053 of JAUMHG010000043.1, read as the reverse complement.
CATTACTTCTGGGTTGCCTGGCGGAAGGATCCTCATGAAACACTGTCCTGCCTCATTGTGCTGTGTGTGGACCCACAATGATTGTTTTTAATGTGCATTCACTGGAAGTGATGGCGAGTCTGCGCCATCAAAGCGCAAGCAGATAATTGTGGGCATCTGATCTCTCCAAGGACATTCAGTGTTAATTGGGAGCTTCAAATGGGCAAAGTGAGGAGAGTATTTGTTTGTGCCGTACGAAGCGAGGGCTAAACTTTGCTCAGGCCGTGAGGTACACCTCAGCCCCTGACTGGACGCCTTGTTCTCCTCTGCAGAACAGGCTTTGTGAATAAAAACTATCCACCTCATTTATTCAAAAGCTGTCGGTCATCTCTGTAATTTAAAACAATGACCTCTGCTTGGAAGGAAGAGTGGGATGGAAAGAAATTATTTTTCCTCCTGATTACTAATTGTTTTTCTGTATTACAGCTTATTGTTGCAAATCAACCGTGCAAATCTTGTTACGTATTTCTAGATCTTTCAGGTCAACTCTTTCTATTTAGGATGCAGGAATTGTGTGATGTTGTGTATTGAAAGGATTGCTGACTGGCATGATGGGATAGCCATTTCAAGCTTGACTGCCCCTGTTGCCACAAGATGGTGCCACCGTGGCATAATGGTGGCTAGAGATGGGCAGGTTTGTCTGGAACATAGACTGTGTTCTTATTTGTGTAGCACAACCATATTATACAGCATCTGAGTGTATGAAAAAAGTAGTTTTTTTAAATGTAAGTAGAACTTATAATATAACTTATGATTTTGCTGTATAAGATTTAAATAATATTTCTGCACAAGCATATGTGGCATCTGTAAAATAACAATAAGGAGTGCTGAGTGATTTTTTATGGACGTTAATAGTGTCTTTTATTCCTCACAAATAAATGTAAACCCTGTTTATTTGCATTGATCTGTAGCTGTAGTGATCTGTTAGATATATTTACATCTACATTATGTCCAGCCACACTGACCTCTAAAAAATTTCTCAAGTATTATTTAATGTATATATATATATATATATATATATATATATAAAGATTTTGTTTTTGATTAGCTTAAAAAATCGTGATTATGCAACTTTGTATTAAAATAATTTTAAAATGAAAAAGCCACAAAAATGCCAATTTCTTAAGCATTTATTCCTTAATAAAAGGTGTATTAAATTAGAAAATAATTAAGATACAATACCTAAAATTAACACAAAAAGGTGTAGGTATAACATAAAAAACAGACAGACAGACAGAAATAGAATAATTAAAAATAGTATATAGATAAGAATAATTGTAATTCAATAATAATTTGTTTTATGCATATGTCTTTACTCTTCATTTCTTTGTTGTTAGAAATAGTAAAAATCTATTTGTCTATCTGTATGAATGTCTGTCTATCTTATTATGCCATACCTTTATATTCTCTGAAATCTCTGAAAAATATAAAAGATTAAATCATTAGAGTTTACAAATCAAACAAATGACTTAGCCATTGATAGATTCAACCATTTCTTCAGTTAGAGCATGTTGTCGATTTTACTTTTAGTTCTAATAAACTCTATTACAAATGTAGAGTAAAAAACACCAGTTTACATGTTAAAGTGCTGTTTGCATGTGCAATATCCTCAAAAAAAAACAAGAACCTGTAACGTTACTCTAAAAATGCTGGGTTGTTTCAGCCCAATTTTGGGTCAAACATATACTAATCCAGCTGTTGGGATGAATTTTTACAGTTAACCTTTTAACCCAAATGTTGGGTTGATCCATATTTGACCCAAAGTTGGTCATCAACAACCCAGCATTTCTAGCAATGTTTTCAACCTCATGTTTTGTCAAAACAAACCAAAAATAGCTTGAAAACACAGCGTGCCACATACCTGGGTGGCACTAACTGACATCTCAGGGGGTCGCCAGAGTCTCAAACCCCCCAAATCTTCCATTGCCTTCCCTCTTTCAATGGGGTACACTTTACTCAATGCAACACAGGAAGAAGAGGATGAAAAAACAGTCAACAAATCACAACGTCCCCATGCATGTGAAAAGAACCACAGCAGTGTGTGCTTGCTCTCACAACGGGCAGAGCGCATTAACATTCTGTGTTAGTCCTGCGCAGGCTTCTGGGCCCTGAAAGGCGATGCTGAATCGCTGTAGGAGTGTGGTGGTCTGCTAGACAATGACTCCACTGTGTGACTTCCTCTTTTTTAACTTCCCCCTTTTGACAAGTAAAAACTCCCTCACTGCACACACAAAATTAATCTAAGCTAAATGGCTCAACTTTTCATGTTTTCTCTTGGTCATCACCATCTCCCGCTCTGAATGTCTCTGTGAGTTATGGTGCAAGCTTTGCTGAATGGAAAGAAAGGGACACTCTTCTCAACCCTAACATATAAGCTGATTCTTTTATCCTCTTTATATATAATTCTTGATTGTGTGTTGCTAGTTTTAGTCAAGCTTTTTGAAACCATAAAGTAGCTCTCAAAGCTTTAATTATTTTCTTCTTTTTTTTTGTGCAAAATATGTTGAAACTTTATGAATTCTGGCCATATTTTGATCTAAAGACATGTTTTCTGGGTTCGATTAGTTTGTTTAAATGGTGATCCGCAAATTGGCACTAGATGCCGCACTAACGAGTAGTTTTAATCTTTTCTGCACTACAAACAGAAGGCTGCACAAATTAATTAATTTTATTGAAACGAGTTTGTATAAGAGAGGACAGAAAAAAGAACATATATTTTTTATAAAGTATATTTGCATTTTTGCGCAAATATGTTAACTTCAATCTGTTCTAAAGATTAATAATAATAGTGGTGATAATAAATAGTAAATAGCAATAATTCTTGGCTGACTTAAACTGACTCTGGTTGGATAAAAAGCTTTCTTTGCTTCTATAATCCAATAAAATTGGAATCTTTTAAGAAGACAATGAGGACACAAAAATATGGCTTGTATTGATGCTTTAATGTTAAGTGGAAAACATTGCCTGTAATGCACTGTCAAACTGAACAACAAAATCAAAAAAATAAATTAATTAAAATAATAATGGAGATTTAGCCTAACAGTGTAATAATAATAATAATAATAATAACAATAAATATTCGTTTTAATAATAACATCACGGTTTTATATATGTCTATATATACGACATATTTGTTTAAAGTGTAGTTACAACTCACCTTTGTCTTAATTTCGTTCATTTAAAAACACTTACAAGGGTACATGTATAAATCTCTGATTAATATTGATTTCCTCATCGGGTCCCTTTAATGCATTAAATTTTTCTATAATTTCGTTTGCTTAGGAATGAAAAGTGCTTTTACGAAATAGGTTTATACTTAATCTAAATTTCTGATCTCATGTGTGAAACAAAGGCACACCGACTAATGCAAGCGTGCAATTAACCAGAGGCCCATTTGGCACTGCGCCAAATTAGGGGAATATTTGCATCGCGAACAGTAGAGATTTTTCAATGAGAACGAAAGATGAGGGCACATCTAAAAAAACAGCTTTGTAGTCTACGTTAGAATTAAGAGTAAACTTTATTAAAGCGTTTAGAAAAATATTAAAAGAACAGACTGTCAGGATGTGCGTCTGGCAAGCAGGTAAAATAAAGGTGTTTTTAAGAGAAAACTTCATTGGTTCCTGATTCAACACGAAAGCATTCCTGAAAATCGTGGCAGTTAATAATTGAATTCATAATGCACGTCTTTGTAAAGGTCTGTTTCAAAGGGTGTTTTGAAAAGTGACAGTCAGTGTTCAAGCACAATTTTCCTCTTGTGATTTGCTTATTTCATTTAATCTTATGTTGCTTCTTGTACGTATGTCACCATAAAAAAGATGTCTGTAGGAATATGTTTCTAAATGATTTGGTGTTTAATATTTGGACAACGCTATTTTTTTAAACAAGGACCTGTATTTTTTTATCCTAATAGGCAAGTCAGAATATTTAACGCATTTGTCCATATAAATACTAAAAAATGTCAAGACACTTTGATTAACATATCCACACATCGATACACGCTCTAAGCAATTATATAATGTTTGTTAAAAAGGGTGAACGTTGTTTTCAATCAGAAGGCATCTATATGTTTGCATTTCCATTAACAGCATCCATCACGACAGGCTTTTGTGCTCGAGCTCTAAGTGTTGGATACGAGCCAAATGTGGCACCTTCTTCTTGCCAAGTGTTACATTAGCTGTAATTATGTGTAAAGGGTCTGTTCTGTGTGCTGAACACTGCACCACAAGCACTAAAAGCCAAGTCAAACTGGAATTACAACAGCAGACCTCATGAACCGCGGAGACTGGGTGTTTATATAGGCCTTGAGTGCTTTCCTCAAAACCTTTTCCATGATGTTAAAGTTACTGGACAATAAGCCATTAACACATTGTTAACGCCCTGCTTTAACAGAGGATGAGCACGTTTGCTCGTGTACAGAATTGTGTGTTTATAATCAAATGGATAAAAGGTGTAATATATATTTTTGTAAATAAATTGCAGTTGAATTTAACGTTGTTGTTTTTTGTCAGCACATTTTCCATCTCTAAATTATATATATATATATATCAGTTCATTCAATAGCATTAAATGCATTTAAATGTTTTATACGATATAAAAACTATTTAATTTGAAATAAAATATATGTTTGGGTTTATATAAGAGAATGGGTTCTCGTGCAGCTCAAGCACTGTTTATTCTCGCGATACAACGAGGTGCAATATGACATCACACACAATTAGCCTATGCATAAATTAACTCGCGATAATTAATGTTGTTGATGCCTTGATGTTCACACAGTTTAATATCCACTCAGCAGCTTACACCAACGCACATCCCCTAGATGGAGGCGTAGATCATTGTGGGGTAGGCTATTGATACTTTATTGATCATTTAGGGTTTATTTTCGTGTGAGCAGTGCCTGTTAATCCTGCATAATCGCATGCATCTATTCTAGGAGAAATCCAAGTGGTTGTTCAATGCCTTGTTCAAAGGACGAATGCGGCGGGTTTGTGTCTTCTATTGTTGGTATTTCAGCCAAAAGATGTCGCCTTTTTCCTTTAGTTCTACAGAAGCGTGAACAGGCAGTTCGTGTGGGGCGCGCTTGACGGGCAAAAAATGGGCTCTCGCATGCTCAGTGTCTCATTATTATTGGAAATCCATTAATAAACATTCATGTAACATTTAAATCAAATGTGCCGGGGTTTATTAATCGACGCATTATCAGCAAACAATAAAAAGTACAGTAGGTGCCCATCTGCCTCATTAGATATTCGCCATTCATCAAAGAGGCAGGGGCATTTGTTAGGCTCTCGTTCACGCGCCCAACCTGCCTGTCACTGATGATGAGCTTCAACTTGCCATTTAGTTATATTTCGATAAACTGCAACCCTCCAATAAAAAAATGTAAAGAGTTTGTTTTTGTGAAGGCAAGAGTAGCCTATTTGCACGATTTGAGTGCATCCTATCCGTGTTATTGTTGTGGAGGTGATTGCAGACTAATTGTGCTCTCTTTTTTATCAAAATTATACTAAAAAGGATGGACACACCATTCATTTAGGCTATTTTAGGTAATAAGAAAAAAATAGTCCAGTAGCGGCCCGAGCAAGGAGCTCTAATGACGGAATGAATCGACATAGATGCCTACATCAAACTATAGAAAAACTGGACTCAAGCAGCCGGGGGCTTAAGATATATTAAATTACCATGATTGGGAATTTAGGCATGGTTCAAGCCTGTTGAACAGGCTGGGGTGTCTGAAAGTGGTGCTATTCATCTCGGGAAAAGAGGGTCAGAAGGTCGGGGAAGTTCACAGGACCTGTTCCTATTCTTATGCTAACTTACAATACAGACTCTAATGCTTACTGGTTTGGAAGATATAAATGATTGGACAATAATCCCTGCGCTCTTGGCTTTGCCGAGCTGCTCTGTTGCTAATTGCTGCTCGTCTGGCTCTTAATGAAAGACTTTCGGTGGTGAGCTTTTTTTTCTCCGTGGATCTTTCAGTATTTTGGGGACCGTATGTTAGAGGAAACCGAGGCGTGTTGCAACACATTTTCTACGCCCGTAGCTTTGCGGGATTTGTGCTAAATGTTTCCAAAACTTCCGCTATTTGTTGACTTCAATTAAGACTCGTCATATAGAAAACACTTATACCGTTGTAAATAATCAAAACATTTTTTTTGTCTCATTACCATCCTTTCTCGTTTCTTTTTAAATATTTTAAATATAGACGTACGAGAATAAAATGAGAAACAAACAAATAAAATAAAAAATAGGCTGTTTGTTTGTGTGTGTGTCGCTGTAATTGTGTGTTTATTATCAAACTAGTGAATATAGGCTATTGTATAAGATTATATTTCTGACATTTAACATCAAACGACTTGATCACAAATCCATAAACCATAACAAATTATTTACTGTCTTTTTTAATCTTTTATGTTTTACACGTCTGCTGTCACCTCAAAAGGGCGGTACTCGCTATTTTAGGTGGTGTAGCTGATTTATAATCGGTCAAACTCTCCCTAACGTAGTTTCTTTGTTTACCATATCAAGAAAAAATATGCTTTCTCTCCCCTCCCTATCTTTTCGTTTCTCAGTGTTTTAAATAGGTGAGACCTTTATGCCTCGTTGTACAATGGTAGCTATTTATCTGCTTATGAAAAGCATAAAATTCGAGCAGAATAAATGAATGAATACAAGCGATCATGCATCGCCACGTGACTTAACACCTGCAGTTAGCGCGCGCACTTTTGTGGGTCATTTCCGGCATTTTTAGCGTTCTAATGCGTTCCATTTAATTCAAAACATGAAGAATGTACATCGGAATGCAGAATTCAGCAGAATACGGGAAACAGTGTGGCTTACATTAGAACACACAATTTTCACATTTCGTGCTGTGAAATGTTTTTATAAGCCCTTTATTTAGTTATGCAAGCTTAAATTGGGATGCATCCAACCTGTTTTATTTAAAACAGATATTTTTATTTGGACATTTTTCGAAAATGACATTCGTGTTTTGTCACAAATAAAGGCCTAAGCCTGGTTTACATCTAAATTTCTTTAACTAAAATATGTTGACTTTTAAAGAAAAGAGTCAAAGGGATTAATACCACAATCATGTCATCTCTTTCCTCTTAGATCATTCGATTGGCCCTTTGGGAATAACTGGACAAACCACTTGAACCTAGCACATCACCTCTGACCCTTGTGTCTGCTGTGACTGGTCCTCAAGAGACTTGTATTGAAATCAACTTCAAATATGACACTAAAGAGCATCAATGACTGCTGGATTGCAGATTGATTCATATTTATGCAGTTTAAGACTAGATAATATTAATAGTTGGACTACATTTTGACAAAGGCCTAACTCTAAAGACTCATTAAAATGGATTTCACAGTGGTCAAGATGTTTGTGGCTTATTTTTTCCCAGTTTTTTTTAACAATACATCAAGCCTAGTATGTATGTTGCTTCAATATAAAGAATGAATAACAAAATAATTCCCCTCCCCCACAGTATCATCATTTACTTAAGCTGTATTCAAGTTACTTAAGGGGTGTTTGTAGCAAAAGGCATGTGTCTGGTCAGTTCTGGTGTTAAGATTAGGAGAAATCGTGGAGTGTGTGTGTATATTAACCATATTTTGAGGACAAATTTTTGCCCAAAAATCTCCCAAAATGTCCCTTTTGGGAAGTCCTTGTTTGTAAAACATTTATTCTTTTTTTTTATTATAAAAATTCAGCAAGTTTTCTACTAGGGTAAGAGTGTGGGTTAGGTTAGATTAGGTTACAAAATGTTTATAACTATCAGTATATAAATAACTACAGAAACAGTATGCATAGTCTATCCAATTCAAGTAATGCAAATAGACGTGTAGGTTTATATGTTTATTTATTTTGCTGGCTCCAATGTAACATTAAGACAATTTATCAGCACATAAACGTAGACTATATATATAAATGATATAAAAGTTGTTTTAAAATGCATAACCTACAAAGAGTGCTATGCTGTTACAACTGCCATGGTGGATTAAAACGTTAACAGAAAACGTGGACATTTTCAACATTTTAACAACAAATGATTTAGAAATACTTTATCGTTGCCCCGAATATTTCTGGGCACAGTTGTAAATGTTCCTGTCTCTTTTGTAAGATAAGACATTTAAAAGCTTTTGTGTATGTCAAATTTAACTAGAGAACGTGCTTGAATCAGATGAACATAACAATAATGAAGACATCTTACGATTTGTACCTCACTGGACTGGTGCTCATGTATATGATGCTGATTTCACCCCTGTAGCTGATTTCTAATTGCAAACTAATGGTGCCCTGTGTAGTCCAGGTCTCTCCTACAATATTAACTCCATATCCGACGACTAACGAGTCTCTTCTTTCTCCACAGGCATATCTAGATATGAACGTTGTGTTTTTGTTAGATTTAGATTGCTGGAAATCTAATATAGGGTTTGTTTATTGCTTACAGAAAATGTTTATTGAATAGCATGGATGGTTGTTCAATGTTTGTTATTTTTAATAAAATAATATGAATGAATGTTGATATCGTCAGTTTATTTCTTTCCCTTTTATTGTTGATTCAATTGATGCATGTCAATTCCGCCATAATAAATGATATGTACTGGTGGGAAGGAGTATCATTATGTAAGAAAATAGAGAAAAGTTTTCGCGTCTTTGTTAAACTGTTGCGTGTTTTTCTCATAAAGGCAAAAAAAAGAGAAGACAGCATTAAAAGGGGTCAAAATAGTTCATGTACACTACCCATAATTTGTTCAGAATTAATTCAACGCATTTAACGATTGTCTGCAATATATTGCGGGAAGATGATATTAAGAAAGCACTCTTTTGTGTGGGGGTCTCTGCTCGTCTTATATATACGCTAAACAAAGCAACAGAATTAGAATTTTATTTTAAAATGTACAAAAAGTGTTCTAAATGGAATATTCGAGCTCCGATTTATTTGAATATTTACTGAAAGCAATCTAAATAAAAGCAGGCTTATCATAAAATATATCACAATTAAACCGAAAGTTAGAGTTCAGCTCAAAGAGCACACAACATGGTTTTACCAACGTCGCCCTCTCAAGAGTAAAAACTCTTCAAGTGTTTTCATGATTCTGGAACTGCGGAGGGAGGAAAAACACCCATTAAAATTAAATTTCACTTGAAGATTAAATCTTGTCAGATGTGGCACAGAGACATCCATCTTAACTTAAAAGGTGTGCGTGAATCCTTCTCGGCTTAATGTAATTTAACCAGCGTTTTACATCAGTTAGCTATATATTTCTCATCAGCTGTCAAGGTGCTGAAAGAGTATTCCATCTCAGACGTTGAAATGAACTCCCATTTTTGTCTCAAAATAATGTCTTATTGATTATTTTGATTATTTTTAAAATATGCTTCACAGATAATCTTAGTAATTGGAAACGATCAGTAACACTGTCTGCCAGTCAAGGAAATTCCATTGACAGGACTATATAAAATCGTTTGATGTCCTTCCCACAGATTAAAAACTCAAACGCATAAACAGGAGAGCATTCCAGAGCAGCACATATGTTTTTTAGTGACTTCTGCATGGATAAGAGAGGTGATTCAATGCTAGTTATTTTGCGCACTTGCTTATTATGTGCTGTCCAAGGTGCTGACAGAAGCGCCAGAACTATGAGCTGCCAAGCTGTCTTGCAGTAGGTGGTTACAAAATAGCCTGTGGACACCACATGTGTTGACGTCCAACCTCCTATTACAGTTCATTTATATACGGAGTACAACTTTAAATTGCTTTTTCAGTGTGAACAACCATTCACTCAATGCTTAAATGTCGTTTATTTGTTGCATACATCACATAATCAGAAAATGATAATCTAGAGAGAAACTGAGCATATTTCTTGCATTAAACTCCACAAATAATTAAACTCATGTACATCAACTAAAATAAGCACTTTTTATAATAACATGAATCATAAATTGCCAACATGAAAGTACATAAAAACACTAGTATTAAAGTATGGGAATGGAAAATCACAGATGCTGATATTTTTCTATTATAACAACTTTTATTGTAAACTTTTCACACATTAAGGCACATTATTCTCTTCAGTTTATACAGCACAGATAAGATTGTACAACACGTTTTCTAACATCTAACATTTAACTGGGCGAACAGTCCAAATCCACTCGCCCATCCAGTATTAGTGATTGTCTGAAGACTGCAAGGTTTTAAGACACCCAGTTAAATCAATTAGGGCACATTTTAAACCATGCCTTATCTGCTTGTTTAATTTCCACAGCGAACCATCTGGAAGAGATGCTGGATTCCTGAGGTGATGTTATTGACCATTTGAGTCCATAGACCATAGCAGGATGGCCTCGGATTCTCCAGCAGTGGGATTTTGGAGTTTCATTGCCAGTAACCTGGTTAGAGAGAAAAATAAAACAATCAATATGACATGCAAAAAAAAAGTGTAAAAAGTGTAAGTGTTCTGCTTTTCACAATAGTGGGAATGAAAAACAAAACAAAACATATTAATGTTAAAATTAGAAATAGACCCAAAGATCTGGAGTTGCATGGTCACAATAGATGTCAGATTTTCAACGAAACCTCTGAAGTTCGTTTGCTACGTTTCTAACAGGAAAATAAAAATACTTCCAAAACTAATCCGGTGTACTGACGTTTTTGATGTCTTGAACATCTCTTCAACATCAACTTGAATACATCTGACTGACTGAAATGCAAATGACAACCCTGCTGTCTTCTGTACTGCATTCCAGATAAATCTAGTGATCTTCTATGAGAAGGTATTAGGAATCTGTTCTGCTACAAATATGGTAAATTGAAACAATACAATGCAAACGCAACATCTTATTGTATTGTTGTATTCTCGTTTTACCCCAAATAATAGGAAGTGGATTTATGGCTTTGCAACACTGCTAATATTCTAAATGTTGTAGATTTTATAAAGGTAGGAGTCCATTTTGGTGGCTTTTCCAATAGTTTATTTTAATGAGAACAATCAAACATCTAAATTGCAGTTTGGCGTAATGCTGTGCTGTCCTTTGTGTGTGTGTTATTCTGCAATTTTACAACATCACCATGTTCACTCAGCTTAGTGGTCATTATGGTTTTAAAGAGGATGACATTTCAAGATCATTTTGAGTATTTTTATATCGCTCCGAATAATACAGTCAGTAAAACAAATTTGGTTATCTAGCGAAGGGCAATGCATACAACTTCACAACACTTTTACATGTGTTCACCGTATTTGTTTACAATCCCTCATTCTTCATTTGCTACCAAAAGTGGTGCAAATAATTTCTATACCCCGTCACCCTTAGAATTTGTGTACGATGTGTACCAACGCCATTACCAGTTTTCCCAAATTATATGTAGAGAGGTTTATGGACAATTTAATCCCTGCAGGAGACTTGGCAAGACCCTTTTCTCTGTCAATTTTCACCCTCTGCTTCATTCAAACCCCCTCTCTCTTTTTGCGCCTCTACAATGTGGGGTCTCTTTTTTTTTTATATTCCCGCATATCTTTTTTTTCCTCAAGCTCCCACCACCCCCCCAAAAACCCTCAGACAGCATGCAGCTTATGCAAATCACTGGCCTTTTATTCCCAATTCTCGTCCACAGCCTTGAATGAGACCTCAAGAAAACACACACACACACTCGACTCTCACTTGTTCTCACCACACTCTACTGTAATGGGAACGGAGCCCTCCATGACATTCTAATGCACTATGTACCACTGCACTCCACTATGTTGATTATACTAGAAACAATCATATTAAAAAGTTCTTAATATTGTTGCAGCAGTCCGCCGAACAACACTCTTAATAATTAATGTTTCAAAAGGGGGTTTTCACAGCGATGCCACAGAAGAACTATTTTTGGTTCCCCTTAGAACCCTTCAGTGAACACTTCTTAAAAATAACTTTAAAAAAAAACCTTTTTCTCCTACAAAGACCCTTTTGAATTGAAATGTTATGGAATCTTCAAAAAGAACATTCTTAAAAATAAATGTTCCGAAAGGGAATTTTAGCAGTGATGCTTTAGAAAAAGAAAACAATTAGGGTTCTTTTGTGGAATGGAATGGAAATGTTGCAGACTCATCAGGGAACCACTGGTGCACATGAACATTCTAGTAACGTAATGTTTTTCCACTAGAATTAAACTTTCATGCAATTGAAAATTGTAAAAGTTACTAATATAACTGTTAACGCCAATAATTTTACAAACAATTACAAACTAAGAGAAAGAACCGTAAAACCTAAAAGCTTGCAATCATCAAGAATCACAAATATTGTTCCTAGATGAGAAGTTGCAATGAGAAGGATTACGGGATGGAAGTAGACTAGACATTTTAGGAAGGAGGGGGGCTATTTACCAAAGTCACTGTGACAAGAGGGGTGGGAGGGTGGGGTTGGGGGGGCTGATGAATATAAAGTGCTTGCCGCCATTCCCAGGGTCTGGAACACACACACAGGCTGTATATATAAGAGTGTGTGTATATGGAAGGGCGAGCCAACCACCCTGACTTCCCTCAGACACTTTGACAGGCAGGCCTTTTCACCAGTGCATTGCTGGGCCAGCCAGCTCTCGCTCCCTTAGCAACAGCACAGAGTGGAGAGCCCCCTCCAGCCCGCCACCACAACCACAGGGGTGGGGGGACGGGGTAGATAGGGTGTGGGTTACAAGGGGTGAGCTGGTTCACAGGGGTGGATGAAGAAGTTCCCAGTCTGGCTGGGACTCCCACGGGCAATGAACTTGAACTTGACTCTGATAGCATTAATGAGGATCGCACGTCCATAATAAAAATTTTGCATATGCACCGGAGAGGGTGATTATAGTTTACTAAAACTCAAGCATGTCCATTATTTGAAATAAAACAATCACTGAAATATTTTCAGTTTTAGTCCATAATAACTCGATAATATTAACAATAACAGTCCTAAATTGGAGCAGGGTTATTCTTAACATTATTGGGTAGTTATCAAAATGATTGTCTTATATTATCTTATTTTTATTCAGTTAAGTTGGCACACTAAAAGAACTAAGAGTAATTAAGAGAATATTTACAATTAAAACAGTAATAATGGTATGTTTTCCATGAGTTCGTTTTTAAAATAAAGTGATAGTTCAATTAAAAATGTAACTTTTTTTTATTGTTTACTTATCCTCATGAACACAAAAACATTAAAAGGTTAAAAACTGTCTTGTTGATACAATGAAAGTCAAAGAGGTCCAGTGTTGTTTGGACCACAACATTTTTCTGAGTAAACAATGGCAGACTTTTACATTTTTATTTTCTTTTTTTGATCTATCTATTTAAAAGCAAACATAAAAATGGATCTTTTAACAATATAAATTATTTCTTTCTATTTAGATTTTAAAAGTGATGGTAATTCTCCTCATTAGGATGTAAAGTGGGCAAAAAGCGAAGCTAAGCCACAAAGTGAGGATAATTATATCTCAAGGTCTTTTATAATGGTGGGGCCATGATGGAGGTTTAAGTGTTCCCTGGTCTCCACTCTCCTGTTTTTGAATTCCTAGTCCTGCCCTTTGCTCTCGCATCCTCCAGGATACAGTTACTGGTGTTCCTGTGAGTGCTTAAAAGATTTGGAGGGAAGTCCCAGCTTCTCTTTTATTTCTTTGATTTATTACAAATTACGTCTGCAGAACTTTGCAACTCTAGTCAACTCATCTTCGACACTCTGCATTGTTATAAACAAAAGAAAAGTCTTTGAAAGAACTTATTTCCAATGTGACCTCATTTTTTTTTCAAGGTTATGCCCTCAATATAAAACAATACAGAAATGATGATTTTAATGGCATAGACCTGAATAATAAGGAACAAAACATCCTCTGAATGTATTTGAAGTCACATGAGGGTACTTTTATATGCTTAGAATTCGTCTAAAAGCCCACTTAAAGGCACAGTTCACCCAAAAATAATATTTGTCGTCATTTATTCACCCTCATGTTGTTCCAAACCTGTATGACTTTCTTTCTTCTGTTAAACGCACATGCACAAAAAAGTATATTTTAAAAGGCGATCTTACTTTCTTTTCTGTTTCACGTTATAAAGACAGTAATACAGTGACATGAGGGTGGGTAAATGATGACAGAACTTGAATTTTAGGGTTAACCCTAAACCTTTTTAGGTAAAACACTCGCTTTCATCCATCTCTCAAGTTCATGCTCTGGATTAAGGTGCCTTATAGTTCTGTGATCTTAACATCTTCATTGTGGCTCTGGATTACCTGCATTCAGTTTAGATCTACCACTCTGCTGACTGTGGTTCTTTTTGCTGCCTGTTATTCCAGCCAGAGTCCGGCTCGGGAATCCCAATCCCAGGCTTTTCATGGCCACTCGTCCGAGGAGGGGAGAAAAAGGTGGGGGAAACAATTTCAAAGCTCCCCCGTAGCTGATACAAAGCTGAGAACAACCCTTCGCGGGATAATCGCGTTTATCCCGAGATTAAGACGAGATCGACAGCTGAGGTATCCAAGGGGAATTTTACCGTAAACCACACAATGGCCTTTAACACGAACCCAAGAGATGCTTCGGAGTCATTTCTCCCCACTGTTCACTTCTAAGTTATGATCAGCGATGAAAGCGTAACTCGTCTAAACGTCTTCCTTAACACTATCTATTCTCAATTTGTCTTCACAAGACGACTTTGGTAAAGCATGCATTAAAAATGATTTCTATATGAGATATAAATACATATATATGTATACACACACACAAACAATTGTGAAGTTTCTCAGAAAGCAATAGCAGCTTCAATTCTCTGTGCAGTCATACATGTTTCCAAATCTAATCTGGCACTATAACAAGAGCATGAAATGAAATCTCACAGAGCTGGCTTTTAGAAATAAACATGTGAGGCCCTATAACACTGGACATAAAGATGACATATGATGGGGAGAAAACTGTTAGTATGCCAGACAAATATTCCCAGATAGCCACCTCCCATAGGCCTTTGATATTAACATGCCAGCTGCAGCAACTGCCACATGGGGCCACAGACTGAGCCAGACAGTAAAAGCCCTCCCCCACCCCCTCTGTTCTCCGCCAAACACACGTTTCCTCAATATTTCATTGTTCATCAGTGTATTTATTAACGTCAATTGTTTATCTCACTGCCGTGTTGCTGTGGAGAGCAGAAAACCTCAGTTGGTGACACAGTGTCCTCGAAGGCTTTGTATGCAAGTCCTCTAACTCCCATGCAATACTTTTTTTCTCCTCCTCACTGCATCCATCTGCTTTTTTTTTCTAATTTATTTAGCATAAATAATTCCTCCTTTCTTTGTGATTCCCCTTTTGCGTGGCTGTGAAATACTGTCGCTGTCCCAGTGCAAACTTTCTCTGTGGTTTTCTGTATCACTGCTTCCATTTTACTGGGTAATATATTGTAATGGAGCTTTAATTAATTGCTTGCCCAACTGCTGTGCCCTAGCAGAAGGGGGAGAGGAAGAACAAACCGTCCTTCAAATTCAACTCGATGTTACATGCATTATTATATGCACAGAACTTTATGATACATGCATACATGCAATGCGCGATATCAAATACGTTACATTTGCAAGCATCTGCTAAATGCATAAAAGACCCAATAATCGCAATATAAATAAATATTTAAACTGCACACACTAAGACAAAAAAGATATAGAATAAAAAGCTGCACTTTAAAATACATCAATTAGCATTGACCTTCAACGACTTGGTCACACCTCTGGCGGGCACTGCAAAAGCACGTCACAGAGAGGAATGCATCTACCGCACGAGAGCACATGATTGTGCAAACGCTTACGCAATTCCTGACCGCACAAGCATACGAAGCTGCTAACAACACGCTCTCAACGCAGCCAGAGAAATAAAGCCCCGTTCTCAGTCGTTCCCTGAGGATAGTCTCTTAGGGTGTTGGTGCTAATTTAGGCATCTGGCTTTGTCTGGGCCTGAGCATCTTTCTCAGCTTATTACCCTCCACTGTCTCTGGCACTCCATCCATACAGACAATGGTGGGAAACAGGGGGGACCACAGACCCACGTCAAGTGCTCGTTGTACAATGCTGCCATTGTGGAAGAGGAGAGGGGTCTGGAATAATAATGTGGGCACTATCAAACTGTTTACCAACACAGAGCCTACAGCTGACCGTTTGCTCCTTATTTATTACAAATCATCATTTGCGGTATTGCTGTTGATGCTTGCATATGTGCAAGGAGAAGTTGTGTACAAAAACACTCTGAAAGCGATTGACTTTCTTGTAAACGGACACGAAAACACATTTTTCCATCATACACACGGATGCAAATGACCTTGTGTTGAAGTGATTATTGTGCCAGACACCTTGGGAGACATTTCAAGGAATTGCCCTTTTCAGTCCATGAAAAATATAATCACAGTCATGCCTAAAATCCACATATGCCACTCTATAAAGCACATTATGTTAGACTGCTACTGCAGAGAGAGAGAACTGTCTGCAGTAGCGCACTGGTTTGTCTGCAGTGATTACACGAGGAGTCAAAAGTCATTTTATCCACTGGAACTATTGGATTTAACTTTTTCCATTCCATA
>JAUMHG010000043.1:4857620-4883336 GCA_032359395.1 Enteromius anoplus | reverse complement strand
AATTAATAGATTTTATTAGATTTCTGCTTGTATGAATTTAGGTTGGAGTTATTCCACAGCACTACAGTGCATTATTCTCCAGCTTTTGTGCTTGCTTGAAGCACAAAAATATTTCGTTTTTCAGAGTCAAATACTCATGTGCGCATTCTGTTTGACTGAAAACACAAAGAACTGGTAAACCACAAAAACAATACACAGTTCAGCGCATGATTTGCATATTGAAAACTGGAAAAATCTGGTATGGGTTTGGCACCGTGCCAAGCGGCATAATTAACACTTTTCAGCCACTGCTCTGCAGCAGTCACATTATGCTCTGACAAGCATCCACTCCCCCTGCTCGACCGCTTATACTCACACACACACACAACACGAACACACAGACGCAAACATTTATTTTTGCTTCTATACGTTTGTAAAACATTGTTAACATTTGGTGTTAAACCATCTACAGTTATGCTACCATTATTAACCGTTTGAGCAAACACAGTGTTGTTGTGTAACGGTATTGCATTAGACTCTCTGTTCAATGGTATAAAATGAGTTTTGTGTCCCTATGTGAGATATTTAAGCACTGAAGGTCTTTTACATAAAACCATGAGAGATGCAGAGGGAGGAAACCCCTCCCCCTCACAGCAAGATACACAGCCTAATTAGAAATTCTCTATTAAAGGTACAGTCTCGCATTTCCAGGCTACTATTTGTCCGAGAATGAGTTTGGTTTTGTATCGTCTCGAAAAATCTTGTCCTGTTTCTGCATGTACAGATGGAAAACCATTTCCATATATTAATAATATAACAAGATCAACTGTGATAAATGTGCTGTGTTAAATGTGAAGCTTTGCTTTCCTATTACAGGCTCAAAAAATGTTCTCAGCCTTTGGCTATTTCTTTTAAAAATATGGATATGGTTGTTCTTGTCTCTCATATGCAAAACTGAGAAAGCAAAAATAATAGAGCTTAATAAAGACTGCAAAAATGTGGATGTTGGATTCAGAATGAACACATTTTTGCATTGTACACTTGTGTGTGTGTGTTTATAACTGGAAATTTCTAGAATGCATATATAATTCTCTGCAAGGAAAAAAAGGCAGACAGAACACAAGCACAACAGTAACATCAAAGTCTTTTTTTGCTTTCAAATTCAAAAATCAGAATTCAGATTTAAACATAAACATTCAAAATACAGAATGCTGCCACGTGCCGTTGCTAAAGCGCCGCTGTGCCTTTAATTGGGGGCTCAGTCCTCTCTTGCTTGTTCCTATGCAATTATGTTAATATGCAGAGCTTGTCTGGTCTTTTTCATTAACAGAGGCGCTTGCATCATTGTTTCCTTTATTTGTTAGCTCCATGGGCACCTTCCGTACATCAGTGATCTTTTTTACGCATCGTTTTTGAAGGGCTTTTCTGCCAAGCCTCCTCTTTTAGGATAAAATGTCAGTCTTCTTTAAAAAAAAAATCATTTATGGACAACGAGGTCTTTTAGGCACACAGGGTTTCCACGCTCAGTAAGTATGCAAAAACGGTTTTCTGTTTTTAAGAGGAGGATTCAATGGCTTTAAATATTCAGCAGATGATGCATCATTTGTCTCGTCTTCGCATTTCAATACGTTTCAATGTATTTTGAATATTTACCCTCTATTCGTTTGTGTTGTTTTGGTTACAGCACGAAAGCTAAAGCAAATTTGTCATCCTAGAGTTAATGTGTTTCAGAATGCCTATGTTCCACCTATTGTAATAATTTTCTGCAATGAACACATCAGCACAGCTCTGCATATCACCGGCTATCCATTATGACGCAACCAGTCACCTTTGTGAAGTGCATTTCAGTGTCTTCCATCCATTTCAATGACATAACACGCAGCTCTCTGCAAGCGGGCGGCCTGCGTACATTTCCGTTTACCACGTAACATCCTAAGTGAGCCGAGCGAGGAATGTGATGTTTTGCACCTCTCGCCTCTTGACCAGCTAATGATACAAACTGTGGCCGTTTTAACAGGCTCCAAACATCATTATAAGCACGGCACAGTGCGAGAGCCTGCAGACCTCTTTTCTAACATTAAAGTTGGGCAGGGCAGCGCGCCTGCTTTTGTAAACTAGTGAGGGGCACTTGGCACCTTTGTGCCAGCAATTTGGTGTATCATTAAGTAGCAGAAACAAAAGTGCTCTTCAATCCAGGTTGACTCTGTCGCTTTGGTCAAGAGGATACCATATGTCAATTAACTTAGTCTCTCGAGTACGTTTGAGCAGCTCTCGCTTTTTGGATTCATCTGAAAATCTGCTACGGTCTTTTCGTTAAAGCGAGGGTTTTGTGGCACGGTTTCATCCTGTACGCACACATAACGCAACCTCCAGTCAATTAACGGCGTATAAAGAGCACAAATTAATAGCTTCTTTCTTTGAAAATATGTATACAGCAGCAGGAGGGATTCATTTGCGTTCAAGGCTGGCTCAAATCAGAAGGTCTTTGTGCATATCTCAGTGTGCGCATTTAGATAACGGGGATATTTTCTAATTAGTCAGGAAAGATGAGAGCGTTATAGCTCTTTTTAAAGAATATGGTTTGGGCCTAATCTCACGCCGCCAAAAAGCACTTTCTAGTAGGCACTGGCCCGATCCGTTTGCTTTACGTCTGGAACGACCCGGCAAACCGACCGCAGGAGCTAAAAGCAGTGGCAATAATGCGGCAGCTAGTCTGATATAGCCAACGATGCAGCTTACCTCATGCCAACACAGCCATTTTAGGGAGCAGCAGCCAGCTTCTCCATCAAGATGGCTTCCTGAAAGCACACCCCTCATTCAGACTTGCAGTCTTCCAGCATCTGGTGGTCCGTGGCAACTGGCAGCCTCTTTGTCCCCATTGGCACTTGGGATGTAGAGTCTCACTCTTTTCTTTTTTTCCTCTTTTCTCCGGGGGCACAGATGGCACTAAATGCTTCCGTTGTCGAAGAAGGGAGGGGAGCTGGTAGAAGAAGGATGAGGGTTGACTATTATTTTTCTTTTCTTTCATTTGGACAATTGCACCATTTTTTCCCCCTCTCTCTCTTGATCCAAAAAAGCAGTGTAAATGGCTGGCAGTTGCTAAGGGGAAACAAGAAAATAAAGGACAAAAAGCCCCTTTTATCACTGCCAAAGCAGATGTCATGGCAACTGCTATATATTATTTCTCCGGATAATATAAATGGTATCAGGCGAGCATAATTTCTCGCTCGTGTCATGCTAAGTAACTGCACATTCAGACAATCCTGGTATTAGTAATGTAAATAGTTGTGCGGTAGCTCAACGCGAATGGTGCGAAGGCACGAATGTCCAGCTTTTGTGCTCTCGTACCCAGCTGTGCGATTGGTCACTGTGAAGGTATACTGAATCGGCCCACATCAATTACTGTCCACCCATAATTTCATTGAATAACCCTTATTCAATTGTGCTAGGTAACCAGTTTAGCAGGAAAAGATCATTGTTAATGAATGATGACAGAATTTCTTTGCTCACATTAATTTTACATAAAGTAATATGCAATGTGATAGTGGCCCATACATTCTTATCATTATCGAGATGGAGACGGACATATAATTTCCTCTCTCCGATCATTTATCGCATTGAAGCCTTTGGCCTAATGTCCTGCAGTCATACTAACCACGGATTCTCAGGCATGTTCAAATATATTGTGGTTTAGATTTATTTTCCATCTTTCTACACAGGTCATGCCTAATGCTTTGAGGGATATTTCTTGAGATAATCATGCTGTTTTATGTTTGCATACAGCCATAGCCTTTTCTTATTCATTTGCTAATATTGTGCGAAACTGCCTGATATGATTTGAATTCTCAAAATAAACACGTCATACAGCTTAACACAAAATGTATCTATACAACAATTAGGGAAATATTTTGGATTATCATTTGCACTTTACTGTAAAGAACTTATGTAAACCATTAATTAGTGCAAATATCAGGTCGAATATCTAGAATGTTCATTCTATATGTAAAAAAACAAAAAAAAAAACAATGAATGCACTCATTGCACACATACGCAAAAACATTCTCACAGATCTAGGTCACGCAACCACAAACAGAATGCTTTTTATGAATATGCATGTATATGGTGAGAGAGGGAAAGAGACAGATATATAGGTTTTCTGATGAAAGATTCATGTCATGCATATAGTGTCTTGGACTTGATTGGGGATTACTATTTGCATTTGGTTCCTTTCAAGTGCATGCATTCATTAGCATATACTTTATGATTTACTGTGTGTTTGAATCAGATTTACTCTACAACTAATTGTTCTAATTACAATGTTGCATTGTAATACGCCTTGATTGCACTTACCAGATGGCGTTTTCCCCCTTAGCTCCAGTCCTCTGGTCTCTCACAAAGACACTGCAGTTTGAGAGGCTACAGTGAGGTGAAGTAATAAAAAACCCCCACCAGGATTAGATGATCATCCGAATATTTTAGCTTTACATTTAAATTATTGATATAATTCACATGAATGGCATGCAGCTAGATAATGTACAGTGAGTAAAGAGCTTAAGCAAGGCCTATTTTGCACCTTCAATCATATTTGGCATTACAAACATTTTTATTTTTTTTTTTTCAAATGTGGCAAATATGTAAAATCTGCTCGGTCAGCTCATGAAACTTATTCTTTCATCCTCCCTATCATCTCTTTGTTAGTTTTTCAGTCAATTCCGCTTCTTTTTATTTAGCCTAGTTTAATTGGCACCCTATAGACACCTTTCTTTCTCTGCCTCTGAAAATAAAAGTATGCGTCTTGTGTATTTAGTGCGCCTACATTAGTATCCATACAGCAGAAAAAAAACAAAGACTTATATGTCAGGCATTCTATTGAGTCCAATTCAGATTAAACTGTCCTAGATTTGAAGCACACACACCATTAGATTTATTTATTTTTTTTATTTTTTTTGTGATTGCTCCAGAAATGTCTGATATTGTGTTTCTATAGGCTACCTTAATTTAACATAACCATAAATGAAGGATACAGTATTTTTAATACGCGATTTACTGAAAATCATTTTGACACACAGGCTAGTGTGTGTGTGTGTTTCTCGTGACATGAAGCTCCAAAAGCGCTTACACTTCTAATGATTTTGAACTCTAAACATAAACATGATATTTACATCGTTAAAGCAGTATAACGGTGATGTCTCACAATTACGTATTATGCCATTTAAAAAAGCCAAAACGCCTTCGTTCCGCATTGGTTTCCGCCTCATGTCTTCATCTTTGATGTGTACAACCAGATTGATATTGCCAATTATGATGAAGCAGCTTCAGCATGATGTCATTGCTTAATAGTTACCGTGCGTGGGTAAATGACGTCACGTTCATTTTTTGAACATCAATGCTGTTTAAAGCTGCATTAAAATGCATTTATAAAAAAAATACTTATCTTTTATAATAAATTTTAAATTTATTAGTATATTATGTTGGTCTCAATAACAAAAAATGTATAACAATAGTCTGTAAAAAAAATAAAGAAAAGTCTCATTAAATTATTTAGCGATTAAAGATTATTCAAGATTTTATTGTAATAATTTTTAAGATTTTAAAATAATTTATACTAAATCATCAACAGCTCAAAGGAAGCCATTTTGTGGACATGTGACAAAAACGATTTTACCCTTTCATCATCTCAGACGTTATTTGTCATCGTGTGAGTTTTGATAGGAGAGATTTGCAACACACTTTAAGCGTTAATTTATCCTTGATTTGTGATCGACTAGTTGTAAAATTCACATGGCTTTTCTTCTAGATCAAACCGATCGAGCACCAGCTTTTAGATCCTATTCATGCGTGTTAATAAACGCAGGCCTCATTTTGCATAAAGCAGGCGTATAACAGCAGCATAGGTTTACCTGGTTGAGGAAAAGATATCGGGGGATTCAAAGTAGACAGAGTTTGGGACTAGCTATGAAGTTTATTAACTTATCCAGCACAAAATGAGCAATGCGCACATTTGAACTGATTGTAATGTATAACCTAAATAACAGCAAAGGTTTTCAAATTTCTCGTGTTAATATAATTTATAGGCTACAACATACCATCTACCTCATCGGGAGTTTTAATTATTTCTCAGATGAAATCACACATTTGACATCAAAGCCAAACCCGACTGAACTGAAGTTAAAATATAACTTAAAAATAGTAAATCAAACATCAATTTAATATTTATTAAAAATAACTACATTGTAGCTCGTGCCAAACACACGTTAAATATAGCCTAGTCCCTAGGCACTACAGTAGTTGTTGAAGTATTGAACCAACGCGTCCACAAACGTGCACCTTTGCATTTACAATGACAAATCTTGAAACCTTACCTATAATTATAAGCACGGTCCTGTTACTTTACATTGCAGCGATTTAAATGACTCACATTGATCAGAGGGCCTGCTTACCTCATGCATTTCCCTGCGATCATCGCTTCCCAACTTGTCCACTTTGCAGTTAAGGAGGACGTTTCTACTTTCGGTTATCTAGCTTTATGAAGGCAGATAAACACTCATACAGCTAGATAACCAAAGATAGCAACTACCTCCTGTCAACGCTTTTTTTAAACGTGGAACATCTCATAAAGTTGACCTGATAAAGGAAAACAGGGTTAATGCGCAATAAAGAGATTACACTCAAATCACACACTCTTTTTATAGACCTGTAAATACTGTTAACAAGTCAAGTGTTGAATGGACTTAGGAGGTTCCCCAGACCTCAGCACGTGGTGAAGACATACTCCACAATAGTCGATGCCTGAAGTTGAGATCTGGATGCATTTCAAATTGAGCCTTTGGAGATATTGTCAGGGTTTCCATTAATCTAAACGGGATTTTGTCCCTTCTGGTCACTAATAATCCTTAAAAATGACGATTATTAGGGCTAACCATTTAATCTGGCTCGTTAGGTTCCAACAATCAGACAGTTATCACACCTCCACGTGCCTACATCACCATGCATCATTTCATCTCCATCTCGTGCATTGTATTTTTCTGCAAACTGCAGTGGGTAAGGCCTTTCAGCCCAGAGTTTAATGCAACTCTTACCTTTCCCTCCAGAATTATGCAATTAAAAAAAACAATACCTAAATATTTTATAAAGTTCGCATTATACTAGGCTACTTTCATTTTACAGGGACGCATGTTGAATATATTTAAACAGTTCTGTTTTTCATTTTTTGAGTTTGTTCAGTTTTAAACTCACGTTTCACTCAAGTAAATGTGACGTCATCTTATTAAATCTATTGTTAATTACATGTGGTCTTATTTTATTTTAAATAATTGAAATTATAACGTTGTTATAAAAACCGTGTTGTATTATAAAAGCTATTTATATAATAATGCACTAATAGACTAAATCAATATAGAGCTATTTTATTTATACATATAATTATACGCAAGACCAGGACAGTAAATATGCTTTACAAAATAGAATGACAAATCAAGTTATTACAGGGCACTGAAAACACACAAAAAACTTACACAATCTGAAATTATTAAAATAGCCTCTTAGGTTGAGTAGTTACTATGTCGCTTTTTCGCATTACTGTTAAAGATACACACGATACATATTTTCAGAAATTTCCAGATGCACCTGCTGTGAGTGTATAAAGTACAGAAGGCCACATGCACTACTTACCACTCAACGTGGCCTTGTCTGTCACACAAATGTTAGTTTTATACATGCATGCATTTTAACAAATAGCTTATGCATTTATTTATAATTTAAAGTCCACTTAGAGACTACTAAGTTATTAAGAGTTACCGTGACCAAAACAATTCCGTGATTCAAGCTGTGCCACGAGTCGATTCCCCTTTTTAAAAAACAAGTGCACAAGAGTACGCAGAAATAACTGAGGTAATTAAAAAAGCTTACTTTTAACAATAGACGTGCATATTCCTCTCTGTCAGAAAGTAAGCTACGAGTGGCCGAGTGTCGGGGACAAATAGAGGTTCGCGTGCGTCTCGCGTTAAAGAACATGACGCTAACATCTCTGAGCAGCGCAGAAACATCTAGTCAAAAGCCCAACTCTTCACTGCATCTCTTCAGCGATGCGTTTTCCCGTCAGAACTCGCAGTCCTTGAGTATTCAGCCATCGAGTGCTGCGTCTTAGCCATCCAGAGAACGGAACAGCTAGTTAAATTTCCAAGATGGGGAATTCCTCCCTAGAAAAGCATGCGTGGACGTGAGAAGAGATGCGAGGTTTACAATATTAAAAAGCACGCACGCGTGCGATCCTCTCGTTCCCTTCCCTCCTGCGCTCTGTGCATGCGATGTTCTCTCTCTCCAGCTTGAGAGAGTCTAGTTTCTGACTAAATGCATCCTCCTCTGGCAGTTCTCTCCTGCAGTGACGTCACTCCAGCAGCAGGCTGCCGAGCGGCCAATCACAATCCCACGCGCGTGCTCCCTTTCTCCCCGTCTTTCTCTCTCTCTTGCGTGCGCTTTCCATGGTTTGCTGAGTGCGCGCGCGACAGAGTGTCGCCTATAGGTTGCAGAGTTCCTATAGTAACCTAAAACGAATCAAGTTATGCCTATAGTTTCAGCATTGGTCTTATATGCATTTTAAAGTGATTAAGAGGTTTATTAAATTCAAAATATAAAACTTTTTAGAAGTAGGTCGGCTTTATGCTTTCATGCTTTCAATTTTGCACATACCTTTACATGGTAAATTACTACACGTTTATCTCTCTGTGACTGCAATCTGTTACTCTGTTATTTGTCTCCAAGTACTGAAGCTTCTGGAACCGATTAAAATATCCCAGTTGTCCAATAAAGCTGATTATGGGTCTAAAAGGAAAATACAAAGTACAAGAGTGTAAGTATAATCATGATTAATCAAGAATATATTTGATAACTATATGCAATTTTTTAGAGAAGAGAAGGGACAGTATATGTGAATATTTCCCGTTTCCTTTTCTTCCTCTGTCTCTGACGTCCACTGTTGCGTTAGGAATTCTTCTTATTAAAACACATAACAGAATGCATAAAAAAGTTACACTTTTTCATGTTGCATTTGCTACAATACAGCACATTACAGTTTGATGACAGCAGATATTTTAACTCCTGTATTGCTACATACAGTTTATTTCGGCAACATTAGCCTTAATTCATACTTTATGGCTTGCATTACAGGCTATATAGTTTGTAACATTTTAAAAGAAAAACATTAAGACAGGAATAAACAATAAACAAGAAATAAAGCGCGATCTAGTTGGAAACTGTTCAGCTATAAATAAATAAATAACTCCTGAAATCCACTGTGTCTCTTTGCTCTAAATTCGTTCAAAGTGTATTTTCCCAAATGCATTAAAATTAAAGTTGCACTTTTGCAAATATTTCAAACACGCAGTCTTTTTTTTCCACCTTACTTGGTTTTAAATTATTTACTTACTGCCAGTATAGCTTTATATTACATAATTAACATATTAACTAACTATTATTGTTATTATTTTTATTATTAGGTCTTGCATGACTATTAATCTACAATATCGTTTTTTAAAGGGAATTTAAAATCAATCTTCTCTTTATAATGGTCTCTCAGAATTACTTTATAACACGGATGCGCGCGGACACGGGTGTCAATTTATAATCAATCAGTAAAAAAATGCATGAGTGCATCTTATAGGGCTGAAGGCAGAATGTCCATTCCCGCAGAGGATGGAGATCAAATGCTGTCATTTTCTTGACCCCTACACGCGTAATGAAGTGTGTTTAAGTGAAGAGTCCGTTCTCTTCGTTCACAAAGGTCACTTGGGTTAAATGGATGTCCTGTGACTGCTAACCGAGATGTCTCTTGCCCTGCAGCTGTGGGTGTTTGGACATACCCCTGTTAGAGCACTTGCTGTGTTGATATGAACCTGTAGAGCACTAACCAGGACCACGAACCCGCAGTAGAAGAGCGCATTTCTGGCACAAGGCGACTGGCATTATAAAACTGCATACATAATAAGAATAACTAAAAATACCCGTTCTCTGATTGTTATTCAATTTTACACAAGTTTCTCTGTAACAGTATCCTACACAACTAATTGGTCTACTGATGTTTTTAATATTTAAGATTTGTGTGGTAGGCTACTGCTTGAAGAGACGTTTCGTTATCCTTGATGCTGTTACTATTTGCATTTATTAGCATATGATATGTGCACACTAATGTAAAGTGTTGCAAGGCCTTCAACAATCCAGTAGCCTAAGTTTTGTCAACGCTTATTTATAGACATGTAACGTATGCAAACTACAGCCTCGACACCAGTGACCCCTGGCGGCGAGTTTTCTCTTTATCAAGCGCCAATCAGGTGTTTTAAACGATTGCGTTTTTTCGTAGTTAATGGTGTCAAATACTTAATAAAATTGTGTAATAGAGATATTTAATCTATGATATGTTTTTGAAATCTAAATGTATAGAATGAAAGTCTCCTTATAATTACTTGCACTGCGTTGAAATGTCACTATAAATTGATTACCATTATTTTCTGTTAAATTGCAGAGATAACTTGTAATCTTGCTGTAACAAATACACAAACTGCACAATTTTATTTTATAACCTGAAAGGAGAAAACGATATAAAGCGGTACATTTTACGTAAAATGTATCGAAACTTAAAGGTACGTATTCTACATATGCAAGAGTAGTTAGCCTGTGGCTGGTTTTAATTGTTCCTATTTTTGCTCACATTTTAACTTGAAATTGTGTTTATTTAGACGTCCCAGTGGTCACTTATAATCAGCAATTTTGTATAATTTAGATCATTTGTTTGTAAAAAAGTAGCAATTTTATTTTATTCAGCGTCTATCATAAAAGAACAACAGAAACTGAAACAAAGAGACAAAGACAGATACAGTCTAAAGCTGCTCTTCTTTTCGTTGCCATTAAAGGTTGCATTTTTTTTGCATTTACAACTGTTTCATTGTCATTCGTTTATACATAACTATTGCCTATTTACTCATGCATTATCATATTATTCTTATGGTTACAGATTTGCATGTGGTCATTTATGACAAAAATAAAAAATACAACTTTTTTGGTGATATCAGGTTTAAGATGATCGTTGAGGACGCGAACGCTAAAGTGTGTGAATGTATGTGGATTCGTTATCAATAGAATAATACAAATACACGGGCTTGAACGGCCTCATAATGTATCATACAATCTATAAAACATTTTCGTCTGGGATGACACTTTACGTTGCTCTTCCGATGAAACTGTTTTAATTCCCCAACATGTCAGAATATAAAATATAAGACAGGGCCAAGTAACATGTAATACTAGAAATGTCATTACTCTTTTAAATCGAAATATGTTTCGCCTATTTTTGAACACTATTTTAAGATCAACGTACCCACAGAAAAACGCCAAAGTGTGTGAAATATACATTTATTATCACACTCTACAGCGGTCTACACAAAAACATCTCGAAGTGCAGTGATATACCGCCACCTGGTGGTTACTTAAGCCATGCATCATTATGGGGTTCTGTAAATAAACCTGTATTTGAAGTTTATTTACGTGTAGAACCCCATAATGATTGCCATTCATTTCCCGTGCTTTTTTATATAATATTTAAGCGCTATATAACAATTTAAGTAGCCCAGCCTGCTTTGTGTAGAAATAAGTCGGTGAAGAAACGTATTGCTAACGAAATCCAGGTATAATTATAAATTGTGCCGTCCATAATCATATCATTTATATTTTTCTGTAATAGCATCAATAGATCACAAAGAATGCAGCAGATTTGTCCTCAAAGCTTTAAAAGAGCGACCCCGGCAGGACTCGAACCTGCAATCTTCTGATCCGAAGTCAGACGCCTTATCCATTAGGCCACGAGGCCGACGTAAAATCGCCTCAGGTCAAGTGTTGATCAGATTGGTTTTCCGCCAGAGGGCGCAAGGTCTGGTCTTATTAGCATAATTTCCAATTCGCGTTTGTCCAAAAGAGGGCGCAAATAGACAAAAGATCCCATATTTATTTGAACAAGACGTTTAAATCAAGAGTCACTTCAGGTTTACCCTAGACAATTACACCACTACAAACCATTTTGCCCGTTAAAGGTTAAAATCAGACGCGTTGCTGTTACTAAAAATTAGCAAAAATGCTCCAAGCTGGCGTAGCGCAAAAGATAAAGATGATAGAGATTAGTTATGTTACATATCTCTGCTGACGGCATTACGTTTTAGGCTGTACTTTTACACAGTGATATTATATTAACGCATATACTGTACGTACAGTAAGTAGGCCTATTAAAAATACGTCGTCGTACGGGCCAGTCGCGCTTCATGCCACCTGTAGGCCGTGGCCAATCATGTTCCCGGTTGCAACAATGAAACGTATGCTATGGCCAATCAGCGCTCGTATCGCATCCATGATTCCACAAGAACAACAAATAATTGGCCAATCAGCGCTCCGCGATTCACCTTAATAACAGAAGTGGGCCTGATAGATGCACCAACATCAAGACCTTCCGGAGACTGAGGACTACAACGTTCATATGTCAATATTTTGCCAATGAGAACGCTTTACAAAACGGGTGCACAAATATGCATACATGCATCCTCGAAGAATGCACAGATAATCCTTATTAAATATATAACTCATGAAGAAGTAAACAAATTATTAATGATTACTACATCAGCAACTAATACACATTATGCGCGATTCATAGATGAATTAATAAACAATCAATTAAATGTTCATTCGTTCCCTAACAACTTATTACGTTATAATTATATTATATAACAACTAATTTTATTATATTAACTAATGATGTACATCACTGTCTGTGGTCCCTCCATCATCAGTAAAACAGGGACGATTCAGGGCGACTAAGAAGATTGTGGCACCAGGTGAGGAGAGCACCAAAAGGTATGTTAAATTTAGCCAACACAGGGTCTTGACTGTCTAAAACGTTTTTTATTTATTTATAAAAACATATAATTAAATGAAACTGGCTGAGATACCACCTTCAGGTGTATTTCTTTAGTAACGGTTTCTAATAAAATTAGTCAAACCTGACGCCTTTGTGACTAGATTATCTTCCTGCAACTTTTTAAGTTAGTCTAGTAATGATATAGCTGTAATAATGCCACAACACAGTAACCCAGTAAAGCCTTTTTTAAATTAATATTAACATTTTAACATTGGCCTAAAAAACAAGCAAGTCAACATATATGTACAAATACTAAAATTAACATGTAGACAACACAAAGCAAAACAGACAGAATAGAAAAGGGAAAATAAAATAATAAAAATAACCTAGTATATTACACATTGAAAACGGTATTACATATAATATGTATTGTCCTGGCGTTTTGTTGAGGATCATTGTCCTGCACAGTGGCCTGACTGCAACCGAGTGGTCGAGGACATCTTCACAAGGCTCTGTGCTTTCTACCCAAATGCGGTGTGCTGTTATGGAGTGAGGGTGCCCTGCTTCACAATGGTAGCACGCACTTACAAGCACATCCGTGAGTGCATCCTCACCAATGCTAAGGTGATGAGTTCAGGGTTCAGCAGGTATTGTAAGTCACGGGAACATGAGATTTTGAAGCAAGGTATCCAAGTCCCAGACGCACACATGGCTGGACCTGAGAAGCATCCTCTGGCTGTGCAGAAAGAACCCAACTCTATTCAGTCAATTTGGCTGAGCCTCAACTTTCTGTCCTGACACCAAACACTGCTGTTGAGGCAAAACTCAAGGGGAGGTCGCAACCAGGCCATCTCCCAGGCTCCACCCTCTCATCAAGGACTTCTTGTCATTACACCAGCACTACCCGTCTCTCTCCCTTTCATTTTACCAAGTGTTCAGGTTCAAGTCTTACAGTGCCTGGTACCTCACAGGTGATGTTCTTCAGCCTCCCATTACCTTTGGCTATGCCACCATAAGCTCGGACTCAGACATCCAGCCAAGCTGTTCCTTACTCCACTCAGCAGTACAGAAAGAGAAAACAGGAGAGGGAGCAGACTGGAGCTGTCACAAGAACATATGTGAAGAAGACAGATGTCATTCTTTGTCACAAAGAGAAAAAGAAAACTTCACATCGTCAGTTTGGCAAATGGTTCTGCAAAGAGTCCGAGACTCCCATCATATGGTGAAAGGAGGGCTTTGCTGGAGGAACAAGGTTATAGGAAAAAACAAACAAACAAACAAACAGGAAATGACAGCCTTCCAGCTTCTTAAAATTGCTCTTTCAGCATGTTATTATTTTTGTTTATTTTCTAAAATGTATAATAACCATGTGTGGTGCAGCCCGTTTAATTCTTTTTTCTTTTCTTGTTTACAAAAGACTGCTGGGAAGAAAAAAAAAATCAGGAAAATATATAATTGGGTAAAATGTCATTTTATTTTTTGTTATTATGTATGTGTATATATCAATGTATGTGTATATAATATACATTATTATGTGTGAGACTTTTAATATTTATTTAGGCTAAGTCAAAATTGCACTGCTGTGGTAAATGTTTGATTTGGTTTACTATTTATTATTTTATAACGATGTCAAAATTGCACTGCTGTTATTGACCTTGACAATTTATGCAGATTAAGAGGGTTAATCTTTGCCCTCCCATTGTTATTGTGCCTATTTTTATCCTCATAATATTTGTACCTGCAAATACATTTTTAAAAAGGTCTTCCAGTATTACACAACTGTAAATCACTAAAATAAAAGCAGTGACAGTGAGAATAAGAAAGAAAATATAATGTATAGTTTCTGTACTGTAATTAAAGCTGTCAATGAACACTGCTATTTTAAGATTCATGTGTAAAAATTGCACTGCTGTTGTAAATGTTTTCTTGACTTTAAAAATCTATGCAAATAAAAAGCGTCATTTTTCGTACATTGTTTTAGTGCCTATTCTTCAATATTTGTAGCTGTAAACACATTTAAAAAGTCTTTCAGTATTATATAACGGTAAGATACACAATAAAAACAGAATAAATATAATTTATAGTTTTTAAAAAGTGACATCTAGGGTTATGTTAGTCATATTTTGTTATAATTTGCAACGAGAGGAATACTTGAAGTGTACAATTTTTAGTGCATTTTGACAAGTTTTCTGAAAGGATGTAACTATGTAATACATTTATTTATTTTTCCACTCTGCACTTATCTTTATGGATGTTAATCCGTTAAATGCAAACCAAAGATATTTACATGTTTATGTATATGTATGATTGCACATCGTCAAACTATATCAATATCCTTCTTGCCTGTTCCTGTATGTTTTTCTTTTTGCAATAAAAAAAAAAAGAAAACTTTTTTTTATCCAGTGTGCCTTTGTCCATATAAGGAAGTTCCTGAAGTGTCACAAGTTAGTACTTCTACAGGTGTGCCCTCCAGTGTCTGGTATAAACTAAACATACATAACGTAAGAGTGTTTACGTTGGAGAGTGCCCAAATTAAAGTACGAAGCACGAATTTACATTTAATTTAAGTGAGGGGCACAATGATGACGACACACGCGCAAATCGTTTTTGTATTAAATATGATCTGGTTAAGAATTTTTTTAAATATTTATTTCTGTCAAGGCATTTTTATTTCATTGTTTAAGAAAGAAAAGCCCTTTTACATTCACTAAAAATGTCCAAGAGTGGCAGAAACCTGCAAAACGTGTCTGGAATGAGACCGAATGAATTGAAAGCACATTCCAAGGATGACTGACAATAAAAAAGTACAAATAAACAATTAACAATCAGTAATCCTTAGCACTAAAAAGGAGATATTCTGAAAACTGTGGGTTACTGGTACAATATACTGAAGATACTAACTGTACAAACTACACTGGATTTCTCCGAACATCAATTATTGCTGAACTGGATTGAAATGGTCCTGTGTTGAGGCTCAATCTCCTTAATTCTCTCCGTGGTCTTGTCCCGCTCCAGTGCGTGGAATTCATTCCGGGCTGAATTATCCTGTTATTTGGCAGTTCACTAGCTGCGCTCTGCCTGAGCTCTTCCATGCTGTACTGGTCCTCCGTGGGGAGTGAAGAGCGCCTCCATGTTGGTGGAAGAGGAGCATGTACCAGCTCTCGCATCTCTTCCCTTGACTTCTGAACTCTCTCTGTATCAGTTGTAGACTTGGCATCTTCAGTAAGTCTGCCCTGGACCCCGCTCGAAAGCCGACTGTCACAGTTTGGACCTAAAGAAAGGTGTAAAAAAAATATAACAGTAAAAAAAAAAAAAAAAAAGTGTAGCCCTGGCGCATTAAAAGCAAAAGGTCAGACAAAAATGTCCTTCTAACCCCATATAAACTTGGGAGTCACATTTTCAAATGCACTGCAAATGATTACAACACAACCAATATTTTATTCCTTAAAATGCGATCCATGATTGTAAACTAAACAAAAGCATGTAAATAAGATCTTGTAACTCTGGTTTTAGATAGTCAGTGGATAATCAGGAAGCCTCAGTCTGTTCCTCACATACTGTCTTCAGAAGACTTGAATAAAATGCACAAATAAACTCAAATGAACTATTCTTCAATTTTCTTTTTTTCAGCTTAGATGGTATGAATCCACTTCCATGAAGAACAGAAAAGAAGCTCAGGCATGCTGTCTGAGATTTTCTTTTTGTGATTCACTATTTAAAGAAAATAATAAGTCTGAACAACCAAATATAAAAACTGTACAAGAACTAAACGAAGTAGGCAGTTCATTTTATTTATTCATTACAAAAAACCTTAAAACATTTATTTGAGAATTTAATTTAAAAGCTGCTGTTTCTTCCAGAGAAAAATAAAAATGTTGGCTAAAACAGGGGTTCTCAAACTTTTTGGGGCCAGGGACCCTTTTACCCAATTTACACAGGGGCCCTGTATAATTATAACGTGATTAAGTATATTTTTCTTGTTTTCCAATTTATAGAGTTAATTAAAAGTTAGTCATCTTAAAACATCTGATAAATGTATGCATAAATCATAAAATTCTATTCAATCAAATTTTTTACAATAACATATCCATATGGAATGTTTTACTTATTTATTAAAAAAATGGTATATTTTATTTTATTTTTATAATCAAATAAAATTGTAACCATTCCTTTCCATTTTGGCAGTGGTCAAGAGGTTTATTGTAAAAAATAAAGAAAAATACAATGAAAATAAATAAGTAAAAATAAAGTTTTAATAATTATAATCTTGTTCTATAATCTATTACTAGTACAACACTGAGAACATGTTCTACTGTACAATGGTAATGGCCAATTTTCTTGCCACGAAGATAAGTGCTGGTCAGAATCAACAACACGGGCCAGTTGCATAAAAGGTTAAGACTAGTCTTAAAAGTTAGTCAGCTCATTTTTTCTTTAAGACTGGTCACAGTTTTTTAAAATTCAGTTACATAAAAAAAAAGAAAAAGGTAAATACAAAAATTAAAACGGATTAGTCTTGGCTAACTGCTAGTTGGTCAGACTAGCTCTTAAGACACTGTCTTAACATGAAGGCAAAGTTTATGCAAATGGCCCCAAATCATTTGACTATCAAGAGCTTGACGGTGTTTAGTGTTGCCCCACCATCAGCTGTAGAAGCAAGCAAAGCCTTTAGCGCACCTGGAAGAGTTACAGAACAAAGAAAGACTGGATTAAAACTAGGACTGTTCCGTCAATATATCGTTAGGGTATTCTGTGTTCAAGCGTAGACCTAAGCAGAACCCTTGCCGCAAAGCAAGATTTTATTATTATCTATTAATAAACTAGTGTTCTCTGCCGAGATGGAAATGTTTCTTTCTTTTCAAAGTAGACATTCTAGCCTTCTATAGATATATTTTTCATGTAGGCCTATGTGAGCCAAGCAGCCAATGCTGAGTTTAGTTTCATTTTGGAAACATGCTCCAGACTGAAGACTGAGACGGCACGTCCTGTTTGCTTTCTTTATTTTTCAAAAGTTCCGCATTTTGTTGATATTGTGAGTTTAACATATATAACACGAGACCCTTTACAGTATAGAATGTTATATGAGGAATATGACAAAGTTTGTGGTTTGTTTCCTCTGCCAATGATCGCACTGACAGCTTCATGTCTTAAGCGCGCTTGGGTTTTTATTGTGGGCAAGGCAAGCGTTGATTAAAATCAAAATAAATCATATTATTTTTTCTAAATGAACTTCATAAGAAACCAAAAAAAGGTCCCCACTCCGATAAAAAAACAAAAGTGAGCAGTAATTGTAGGTAGTGTAATGCGGAGAAGGGATATAAAAATGGGCTTTTAGCCAGACTCAGATGGATAATTTCACAGACCCCCTACCTATGTGTTACAGACCACCAGGGGTGGACCCCTGGGCTAAAACACTGAACATTACCGCAGTTCTCACCTTTGCTTTGTTCTCCAGCGTGATTTACAGGGCCACACATTTCCTTTAGTTTGATGTACATCTCCTGATTGGCAATTTTGCAGAAGTTGAGCTCTTTGCTGAGGTTGTGGATCAATCCCTCATACTGCCGCTGTCTACCAGCCAAGCCCTCATCCATTTGCTCTGGAAACAATAAATTGCCAATAAGTTCAATATATATCACCTTACAAGCTCAAAATGATTTGTGAATTAGCATGATGATATAGTCCAATTTTTAACAAAGATGCGTTGTAAAGTCTTGTTTTGCACTGAATTACAGAACGCTGGCTGTGTTCAATAACCAAGGATAAATAATGATAAAATTTGTCTAGTTAATGTACTTTCTCCCAAAAATGTAAAAATGTAAATTTCATTCGCCCTTAGACTGTAATCTACGAAACCCAAATTAGGATATTTTTTAATATAACCTGAGAGGTTTCTATCGCTTCACTGAAAGTCTAGTTAACCAAAACTTAGAAGACCCAAAATGTCATAAAAGCGCAAATACAAATTGAGCCTGTTTAATCTTGTGACGTCTTGTGCTTAAATAATGTAAATATTTAAATTTGCAAATAAGAATCTAAATTAAATCTTTAAATTAATTTAAGCGATAGCATCACTTCAGTTAAATTAATCAAAATGCTAAATTTTTTTTTCGACGCATTTATAGTTTTTTTTTGTGGATCTTTTACATTTTGGTTACCTGGATTGTTAATAGATGGCCAGAAACCTATTAGATATCCTGTGTTAAGTGTTAAATCTTAGGTTTGGAACGACAGGAGGGTGAGTAATTGATGACGGTTTTCATTTTTGGGTGACCTATCCCATGAAAGCTTCAGTAGTCAGGACTCATACCTCGGCACTGCTGCAGCAGCAGCTGGATGTTTCTCTCGTGTTCCTTCTGCTGCTGGGTGAGTCTACGATCTGCCTCAAGCTGCTGTCTTTCCAGAGCTGCTTCCAACCACAAGACCGAGTTCTGCTGCTCCTCGAATTTCAGCTCCAGCTCAGCTAGAGCAATCTGCAGCCTGCGTTCTTCCTCACGAAGAGACACAACCTTTGCAAAACACACAAAGTGTGTCACATTCTTAGCTGAAGCGGAAGGTCAAGCGAATAAAGAAATATTTTTAATTTACTTCCCACAACACATGCTGTAACAAAATCACACAATTACACAAGTCTTCGCCTTTTCCTAATGTGTTAAACAGCTAAACTTACTTCTATAAAACGGCAGCATGAATATGGAAATAATGTGAGAAAACGTGCGTTGACAAATGCCTAAATGTGATCGCACAGGCTAGAAGCTAATGTGTGTTTGTGATAAACACAGACGTGCGAGTGTTGTTATTGTTTAACAGGAATTCGGTGCTGCATTATGATAGTCTGCCAAATGATAACAAATCGCATATCTTTGAATAAAACTCCCCAGCATTAACAAGTACACTTAAGTGTCACCCTATAACTTCACAAACGAGATCATTTGAGGAAACTCAGATGCTGTCGGACCTTATCAAAGTATTTACAAAGCAGAGCTCTAGTTTCAGAGCCAGACAGGTAGCTGAGTTTGGCCATCAGGTTCATCTCCCACTGGGTGAGCATGCTGCCCGATGCCCGCAGCTGCCTCTGTCTCTGGGTGATTGCCTCGTTTTTGTACTCGATAGCAGCATCCAGAGCCTCGATGGCCTCATCCAACTGGAAGAGTATTCGTTCTTCCTGATGTTTAACAGAGGAGAGTGCAGCTTTAAAAAAAATGTACTTTGAACATCATGCAAACAACACACCAAGTATTTTAGGGAACACTTTAGAATAGGTAACACTTGTCAACTATCGACTTTTCCCTCAATAAATTCTTAATTTGCTGCAAAATAATAGTAAGGTATTTGTTAAGTTTAGTTATTGGGTAGGATTAGGGATGTAGAATAAGGTCATGTAGAATACAGCATGTGCTTAATTAGCACTAATTAATGGCTAATATTACAGTAATATGCATGCTCATAAACAATTCACAGGTTTAACGGTAAAATAAAGTGTTATTTTTTAGAATACTAACATTCTAAGACACAAATCTGGTTATTATGAGATTTAAATTCCAGAATTTTCCAGCAACTGAATGTGATTTTCTATTAAATCTGTGGATTCCAACTGCCTAAAGCAGGGGTGTCCAAGCCTGTTCCTTAAGAGTTTAGCTCCAACCCCAATTAAATACACCTGAACCAGCTAATCAATGTTGTACTTAAAGGTTCCAGGCAGGTGTGCCGAGTCAAGTTGGAGCGAAACTCTGCAGGACAGTTGTCCTCCAGGACCCCTGGCCTTAAGTTTACAGACTGGTTCAGACTTTCAGCAACAACAATCAACTTCTCCAGACTGCAAATTGGGGCAAAAATCTGGTCATATACTGTATTCCACCCTAAAGTCAGCTAGGAAATTCTAAATCTGGTACATTAAACATCAAACAAAGATGAGAAAAATTTGAAAATCGAGAATTATTTTCATTCACTTCAAGATGTGTTTCAAACACTGTGCTCTGGGTGTTGCAAGTTCAATGTGATGTGTTTTTTTTGCATAATGTCCTAGTGGGAAAAATCTGCTTTCATAGCATTCTTTGTATTTTACAGTTGCGAGGCACAAAAAAAAAAGGTTTTGTGTGAACTAGTCCTCAGAATTCTAAAGATGAAAACACATCTGGATAAGAATTTCAAATTTTTTAAAATGCTTTGAAATCCTGAATCTCTACATTTTAGTAAATTAAAACAATGTTAGCTGAGAAATTCTAGCAATTTCTGCTCTTAAAAAGCAGAAAACAATCGTGTTTTGGCAGTGATCCCACAGAAGAAACATTTTTAGAATTAAAAAAAAATATATATTTTGTTTGAAGAATATTTAAAAAAAACTTTTGCGACTACAAAGAACCTTTTCTGAATTTGAAAGATTTCATGGATGTTCAAGGTTCTTAATAGAACCATTGAAGCCAATAAAGAACCATTATTTTTTAAGAGTATGTCTACATCGGACAATAAAAAGACGCTAAATTATGATTTTGGATCTGGATGTGCTGCAACATAAAACTGATGTTTTGTTTATGATGTACTCCAAATGCTTGTGCTGAATTTGTAATGGCCACTTTGTCATGTCCAGCGTAGAGCACCTCAAGCTGTTGATGCGTGTCTTGTAAGTAGAACCCGACCGATAAAGAATTTTTAAGCCGATACCGATACAAATACTTGTTGGTTTTAAAATCCAATATTCCGATATATCGGACGATTTTTTTAATTCATTTATTTTGTTCAATTTCAGAAACAAGCAAGAAAACATTAACAGATTTCCCTAACATTAGTTATTTGTAGTTATTTATGAGTTTTAACTAACATAATATGATAATGCATTTTATTGTCACAACAGAACAGAGGAACATCAAAATATACTAAAGTTCTGATAAATAAAATGTATAAAAATACAAACTTAAGATATGAAACGTAAAGTCCTTTGACCAAAAACAACAACCACCAAATCAAAGTTACCAGTAAGGGTGTTTCGTCCGTTTTTATTTTATTTTTGAAATATTCATTTATCAGCCATTATAAATGCCGATACCGATAATTTGGAAAATGCCTAACCTCTAGTCCAGCAGAGGCAGGTTTTAGTACAAGAATAGTTATTTGTAGTTGAGTATTCACTAAAATATTATCGTCACAACGGAACAGAAGAACATCAAAATATATGAAAGTTCTGATAAATAAAATGTATGAAAATAGAAACTTTAGATATGAAACTTTAAAGTCCTTTGAACAAAAACACAACAACAACCAAATCAAAGTTAGCAGTAAGGGTGTTTCGTCCATTTGTATTTTATTTTTGAAATATTAATTTATCGGCCATTATAAATGCCGATACGATAATATCGGCCTGCCGATAAATCGGTTGGGCTCTACATGTAAGGACACAGTGCTGCTCCGAAAGATAAGATTTTCACCTCGGGAGAGAGCAGGTTGCCCTGTCTCAGTTTGTCGTCCAGCTCTACCCTCTGTTTGAGAAGCAGCTCCTTCTCCTGCCGAAGGTTGGAGATCTCTTGTCTGATCTGCTGGGAGTCCTGAGCACTGCTACTGCGCAGCAGACCATTCCTCTCAGTCAGCTCCCGTTCAAGAGACTCAATTCGGCTCGATAAGGTCAAGAGGTCTTTACTAAGAGCCTGCAGAGGAAAAAGACCACACCACAACTTGTAAAGACTCACAATGGAGTAGATAATGGGACAAGGCAAAGCCTTGTTTGTTTTTACAGACCTGACTAGAGCGAAGCTTTTTGGATTCCAGGCCACTGCGTTCCAAGAGCAAGGCCTCCTTTTTGGCTAAGATCTCTTCTCTCTTGGTCAGCTCCCCTTCAAGGCCTTCAAGTCCACGTCGTTGTTGCAGAACCTTCTCCATTTCCTCATCCAGCCAGCGTTTCTGCTCCTCGATCTTCTGCTCAGCCACAGACAATTTGAATAGAATTATTTACATATTATACACATGCTCAATAAGTTTTTAATGTATTCATCAGATGCTTTTATCCAAAGTGGAACTGAATTCAAGGATTACATTTAAACTATATGTTAATTCCCTGGGAATCAAACCCACAAACATGACCTTGGACAGAGCAAATGCATTGCTCCAAGATAAATAACAAAACACATACCATTACCAGACTAAGAGGGAATTTGGGCAGTAAACTTAACTCTGAACATGTTGAAACAAGCTATTGAAACATACCCTCAGCCATAAAGGAAACAATAATAAAATTCTTTCAAACGTCAGTCAAACTACTAAACACTATGACTGAGTAAACAGATCTAAAAATAATATTTTATTGCTGGGTAATAGCTGTGGGAAGGGTTTGATGAAAAGGAGCAGGATTTTGTTTTTCTGTCTCAACCCACCTGCTGTTCCTCTAGTGATACGACAGAGCCGTTACTTCCACTTCTCCTCTGGCGCTGGAAGGCAGCGATTTCCTCCGTCTTAATCCTCAGAATTTTCTGCTGCTGTTCGTTCTTTATCTCCAGCTCCTTTGAGAAGGAGAAAGAAGCTGTTTGGTAAATTTTTCTGTATTGAACGACAAGAATAACTGAGAGGCTGGGGTTTCGGTGTAGATTATTGTTGAGAATACAGAAACGCAGATGACTAATGCTGGCCCTTACAGAACAGGACACAGTTTCCTGAAGAAAAAAAACTGTGATGAACACTCAAAAAAAAAAAAAAAAAAAATGAAAGAAAGTAGCAGCACCATACAAAGAAATACGTGATCTAAAGCAAACAAGACAGAAAAAGAGCTGCATTTTAGATTTTATGAAGAAAAATTTTATGTTCTATATTTTATACTAGCACTATCAAATGATATATATATATATATTTCCATTACATATATATGTGTACAGTGTGTATTTAAACATTTATATATTCAGAAACACACACAGTACACAAATATATTATGTTAACAGGAACCTTTGGATGCAATTAATCATTTGACAGCACTACTGTTTCTGTCTCTTATGCTCACCAAGGCTCCATTTATTTACTCAATAAAGTTAAAAACAATTTTAAATAGCTTTCTATTACAACATTATAAAATGTAATTGATTCTTCTGATTGAAAAGCTTATTATTTCAGTCTTTAGTGACACATGATCGGATTTGCTGCTCAAAAAAGATTTTTTTTTATAATTAGTTGAAAAGAAGTTATGCGGTTTCATATTTTTATACTTTTTTTTTTCCCCAGGATTCCTTGATAAAACGTAACTTAAAATAACAGTTTAAATGTTTTTATGGTCCATTTAATGCATTTTACTGAAAAAGTATACATTTCTTTCTGATCCCAAACATTTTAACAGTAGTGTGTCCAATATTTATTGTTTTCTATAGAAAGAAAAAAACATCAACCACAGCCGAAACAATCATTCTTTCTGCATTTCCACAACAAGTGAAGCATAAATTAAACACTTCACTTATAATTCCATTTATATTCTTGATTTCTCTCAGGCTTCATTTCCCATCCGCGCTGATAAAAGACTTAACGCAATACTCGTCTCACATTGAGTCTGTGCTTTCCTTTCTGCATCTCACTCTCCAGCCGTCTCTTCTGCTGGCTCTCCTCTCGCAGGCGGCGCTGCAGAAGGTCCTGCTGCTGCTTCATGTTCTGCACGTTCCTCTCAAGCTCCTGCACACGCCGCTCACTCTGCGCAGACAGGGAGGCCAGTTGCGCAGTGTCCCTCTGCTTCTGCTTCAACACCTGTAAGCACATCACCTGTAAAGAGCTATACTGCCGGAATCTAGTTTTGCATTGAACTTTGTATTACCACATTCTTCAGAATAAGTATTGTAAATGATAACTTCACCTAAAAGTGTCTATTCTAAAGGGGTCAAATGATGCAATTTCTTGTTTTCCTTTTCTTTAGTGTGTTATGTAGCTGTTTGTGAATGAATGTGTAAGTTACTAAGCTCAAAGTCTCCCACAAAAGGATTTATTCTATCTAAAAGAGAAGGCTGGTCCAGACTGGGCTAAAACAGCTCATGCAAACATGCCCCCACATATCTACGTCAAGATATGGTAAAATTTGCGTAATGTCGAACAAATTAAGATTACTTACAACAGAGCAGCACAACCCCAAATGTTAACATTTATGCAACAAGCTTTAAGTTTAAATTACAGTAATGCACAGTATTTGAAAGAAATGTGTTTTCTGAACATTAAAGCATGTCAACATATTTTGTTACACCAAATACACTAAATAATGATCTTTAAAATACCATCATATGACCCCTTTAATAAATTTTTGCAAATTATGACCTGATTATGACCTAGGCCTGTTTTAAATGTTATGCAAGTCATTTTATTTAGTCAGTTCATGCTGTGATGTTCAAAATATCCATATTCTGGTGTGTTGACAACCCTCAAACGTTCTGGAGAAACACCATTCAAACAGGATTTCCATAATGATGCCTTCGGCAAGCCAAAGCTGCCAGACACAGACCTGAACTTTGCTCTGCGCAGCTGCGATTTTCCTCCTGCACTCCTGAGCTTTGGAGCGGTCAGCAGCATCTCGCCCGCCCTGAACCTCCAGGTCCTGCAGCTGCTTTTGTGCCTCTGTGAGCTCCACACGGGCCTGCTCCGCCTCGGCTTCCAGCTCAGAGATCTTAAGACTGTACTGCCTGTTCATGGCCTGGGCGTCCTTACCTAAAAAGAGGACAGGATCATTGGAAGAGTATTGGAAGGATCATTGGAAAAGATTGATAAATCACTGAAAAGAGAAACATTTTATATATATTAGGGGTGGGCATAGATTAATTTTCTTCTAGATTAATCTAGATTAAAATGGCTCATTAGAGATCTGCCAAAGGCATTCAGAATTTGTGTGCTACCTATTATAT
>JAUMHG010000043.1:4843334-4857520 GCA_032359395.1 Enteromius anoplus | reverse complement strand
CTGCTAAGAAGAAACCCCAGGAGTTATGTGAAGTATAGCTCCATTGTTGTTCAAAGTAAAAGAAAAGGGGGGGAAAAAACAAGGTCATATTATGTTAGTTTCAATAAATAAAAATGTGAAGCAAAAAAAATCAAAGAAATTGTTTTTTTTTTTTACAGTATTTTTGCCTTATCGAAAACATACCGAACCGTGACACTTCTGTATCGTATCGAACCGAACCGTGATTTTTGTGAACCGTTACACCCGTAATATATATATAAACATAATGGAGGCTGTCATAAAAACTTGGATTTATTTAAACAAATTAAACATTGAAGAAGAGTAAAATTTATAATTAATATGTTATGATGAATATATTTAGCAAAATGCCCCTCTCTAAAGTTTATTTTTCTATCAGACTACAGTGAAATGTGAAGTTACATGCATATTGTTTACAGAACATCATATTGATGTCTTTGAGCGGATATACCTTCGTACAGTAAGTCATGTTTGTTTTGTACTTCAGAAAACATTAAAAGAAAATCTTACCAAATTTTGCACATTCCTACTAGTTCTATACTGGAGGAGAATTTTGCATCCGTTTTCCCTCACAAACTTACCTACATTGCCCTTTTCATCCTCTCGAATGTTTATGTCTTTACTGGCTGTCTCAACTTCCAAAAGGTCTCTGAAGACCTCTTTGTAAACCTCCATGTACGACACTCGGACAGAGAAGTCAACGAGGTCGTTCTCGTCCAGCAGTTTGAAGATTTCGGCCACAGCTCTGGGAATAATGCCCTGTTCGTCATCCCTAAAAGCGGCTGCGGCCAAAAAACCAACAGCAGGTTAATGAATAACTGTATGAAGCAGAATGCTAAAACGCAAGATCTCAGATTGCAAGTGGAGCGGTGGCAAATGAACCGGGGGAGGTGTTGCTGGCAGCACGAATGTGTAAAACTCGTGGAAGCATTTTCACAAGACACAGACAAAGCCTTTACTAGCCTTGCGAGTCATGTCTGGTCTAGATGAAGCCCAATTAATAATATGCTGTAAGGAACTGAACTCAGGCATGCTTCTGATCTGTTTTCTCAACACATCAGCTGTCACAATACTCAATACACCTCCAATGAAAGAAAAACATTGCACTTCTATATATTGATGACTTTTAAAACACCGGAACACTGTTTATTCATTTGAAGTGATGTGTATTGTATTAAGCTCTATGGGTGGGCGATCTGATGGTTTTCATAAGAATAATGGAAATGGTGACAAAAGTATGGTGAATGTAAATATATCCATACATCTTTCGGTTTTAAAGATATTAAACATGGATGAATGAGAAAGTGAAGAGTACAAAGTGATTCGACACACTTACATGAAAAAAATTCCATTTGTATATTTGTTTGTTTCTTTGTTCTGACTATTTACTATTTATTGTCCTAAATAAGCTAGAGAACATTTTATTCATATTAGTTGGGGCCTGTTTTTTCAGCGC
Source organism: Enteromius anoplus (assembly GCA_032359395.1). Lineage (NCBI taxonomy): Eukaryota > Metazoa > Chordata > Actinopteri > Cypriniformes > Cyprinidae > Enteromius > Enteromius anoplus. The sequence continues at coordinate 4,856,046 of JAUMHG010000043.1, read as the reverse complement.
AGTAATTTGAAAAAGAAGTGTGATAAGATTAGGTCATTCCTAAAAAGAAAAATATTGAAAAATATATAATATTTTTGCCATATCGCATACAACTATAAAGTGAATAAACAAATGAATGAAGCATTTATATAATGCTTTGCTGTGTGCTATATAAATAAATGGCTTGACTTGTGTATAAAAAAGACTTACAAATGTTGGCTTCTCCAATGGTGTAGGTTTTGCCCGAGCCTGTCTGCCCATAGGCGAAAACCGTGGCATTGAATCCATGAAAGAAGGCCTCGATGAGAGGCTGAACACACTCTGTGTACACATCCTCCTGCGTAGAGTTATCCTCAAACACAAAGTCACAGTAGAAGTGGCGGTCATTGCCCAGGGTGACCCTCCTCTCCTCTGGGTCTGCAGTGATGCAGCTCTCATGGTTGTGTAAAATCTCTTTGGGAAGCAGCGGACGCACACATACTGCCACCTGTACAGCCGTTTCCTCCACCTTACTTTGGCCGACTCCTTTGGGAGACATCGCTGAGCTGATCCTTCATTCCTTTTGTGGGGCTGTGATGCCACTTCCCATGGTCACTGAATAAAATACAAAGCTGTTATAGATAATGTGTGGAACTTCCTGCATTGATTTTTCACAATACAGCATTTTGAATTATGGATTAAATTGTGCCGTGTTTTAGGATGAAAGGGCATATCCACCATCTTAAAAGGAAAGTATAGTGATCATTTTCTGCCAGAACTGTAAGGATTTTATTCTTACAATGCAGAGACCTATCAAACAACCTCTAGGTCAATAAAAATGAATAAGAATGCTGTACATAAAACAAAAAAATAGTCACTTTACACTTTAAACTACAGTTGTAGTTGTTAATATTAAATGTGACCCTGGACCACAAAACCAGTCTTAAGTCGCTGGGGTATATTTGTAGCAATAGCCAAAAATACATTGTATGGGTTAAAATTATTGCTTTTTATTTTTTGCCAAAAATCCTTAGGATAGTAAGTAGATCATGTTCCAGGTCCCAGATTTTCATATAGTTGTACCTCCGTCAAATATTACCCCATCCACCCAAATCATACATCAACGGGAAGCTTATTTATTCAGCTTTCAGATCATGTATAAATCTTAATTTCGAACATTAACACTTACGACTGGTTTTCTTGTCCAGGGTCACATAATACAATCTGTTCGGTAAAACAGAAAGCAAACAAAACAAAGCCAGATGAACGTTACACCGCAATATTTTTTTTTTTTTTTTTTTAAAGGGTATTTTTTAAAATATTACAAAAGAACAAAATCTCATGAATAACTAAAACCCACTAAATGTTAAACAGAAGACTTAATATTAAACAAATGTCTAGTGTGTGCTAATATTTATACTATGTTTTTGCCTTAATTATTTTTGTTTACACCCATTAACTGGGATTTTTTAAGTTATAAAAGTACATTACAGCAGGAATAGTGAACTGGTGAAAGATTACACTCACATTTATGTGAAAATTGATTTAAAAAAACGCATATAGTATAATAAATAATAATATTTTTAAGATAATTCTTTAATAAACACGCAGTTGACACAAACATTAAACGGACATGGTTCAAATAATGGTACAATACTTGAGTATTAATGCCGTTGAATGATTTTATAACAGTGCATCTTTAGTAATTGATGTAACATTGATTTGTTACCTCTCAACGACATTGTGCATAAAAACAGCTATGTAACGTTAGACGATCACAAACTATGAGACAACAAAAACAAACTCTCCAGCAATCACAAACTCCGAAACGTTATACTAACGTTATAAGACAATTAAACAAATAAGATGACAAAATAACTTATAAACCAATAACTTATAATGTACGCAGACCCCAAATAGCGTTAGTTAAGTTTAAGTCTGATCGAAGCAAAACATGCACGAACAAATAATGCTTACTAAAGTTTTTTCAAAACACTTTTCGTAGCGGAAAAAATGACAACAATAACGAGGCGCAGAAAGTCCCAGTCGAGTTCACAGCAGTGCAGAGGGATGTGTTGAACTCTTTTCTGAAGTGAGTTTAGCCGAGCCGCTACAACGGTTAGCCGCTAGCAAACTCATTAAAAGTTTAAACCTCTCTCAAACGCTCGTGACACAATCCAGACAAAAAGCAGAAAAACACGCGCGCGTGGATTCTCCAAACAACACTCAGCACGCGCGCACTCAAACCGCTTCTGTCATGTCAAGCTTTGAGGGGTTTTTCATAACTTTTAAACTTACTGTTGTTCCCGATTCCATCAATCCGAGTCCGCACTCAGGGCACATCCCACTCCTAGAGCCCATTCCCTGGATCCAGACCAGCCCACGACGAGCGCAGAGGATGCAGTGATGTCATTCAGTCGGCTTCCCAAATGCCTGAGTAAAATCTGACCTGTTGTTTGTTTAGATTTTGTTGAAATATGTTGACTTAACTAAGGGGAAATTATCTTTATTATGGAAAAAGGAAACATTAACATATGCTATTGTGTTTGGATTTGCTATATGGATGGCAAATAATAACAAATAAATAATAGGAAAAATAAATAGTTTTTGTTTGCAACACCAGTCTGTATGCAATTTATAGCCGCATTAACATCTTTATTCTAATAGAGAAGACTGGGGCTACTTGTCACAGTTCATAGGCTACTGCAGAAATTGTTATTTATTTAGCCTATGCAAAAATAGTCAATTTTTTTTTACTTACAAAAAGCTAAACATTATTGTAAAGGTAGAAATAAACATGAACACGTGAATTTGTTCTACTGGGGTAAGTTGTCACAAGACCAGCAAAATTTAAACCTTGAAAAAAAAATGATTGTCATGCCTGATTTTGTTTTCATTTTTGCATCCAATAGTAATGCAATTTAAAAGGCTAATATTAATATAAAACACACTCAGAGAGAAAACACATATTTGTGTAATCAGGCTTTAGACTTAAAACCTTAGTTGTAAATGATTTCCTATGTAACAGTTCACCTCAGTCTACTTTACTATGCTTGAAAACAAATGGCTTTCATAAGTGTAAGTGATTTTATCTTACATGTTGTAGAAATGCATCTTTTAATTTATTTGCTGTTTATAGACTCAAGTTTTCATGAAACAACTTCAAATGCACAAAAAAAGAGAGCTTTATTTTATTGATCTTTTTTAGTGAACACAGTACACATAATAAAAGTGAGTGAACAACAGTGGGTATCGCATTGTTTAAAGAAAAGTTTTTATACTAGGAAATCATCATAAACATTTTAGACTTTTCAATTGTCTTCCCCTTCAGGCACAATGTCAGCATCAGTGTCATCTTAGTTCCTGGAAAGTGATGACCTGTCAGGTGAAGTTCATGCTGAGTGGATTCTGGTCACTGAGGCAGACTGTGACTTGTTGTCAGTAACGGTGACTTCACAACAACAAAATCACTAGTCTTCCATGGTGCCCAAAATATGTGAATATGAGGAATTTATGCGTGATATTTACCATGCATTTGTAAATCTCTCTCAGTTTAATGTATTGGCTGACTGATGCTGACCTGTCATTGCATCAAAAACATGCATTATAACAGTTAAAGCTTCTGATCATATTTTAACGCTTGCATCATTATATATATTAACAATAACTAATGAATATTTAAATCTAAAAATGAACATACATACATTTGAATACATTAAACATAAAAAGTAACTATATACAAATAGAACTGGAACAGTTAATCAGAAACAAGGACTGCAGATCCAAAGAAAAAAGCCAATAAAAGCCTCATTTAATATAAAGTGACTTGAAGACACGTTCAGAAAAAAATGTCTGGAGTTAATAATGTCAAGCCATTGAATCCCCTTGCCCTTTCCAGACGCAGTCTCTGCTGTCCATATCCGTCTTTATATCCACAGGTTATCAACTGACTCCTCATTACTCAAGCCTCGTACACTGATCCTTTATTACATTTCAATGTTGGCTCCCAGTTTAAATGTGGATGCACAGGGGCTGCCCTCATAAAACATTTAGCAGTGCTCTCTAAACTGTTATGCTGCATAACTTTGACTCTCTCCTGGAGGTAAAAAAAAAACAAAACAAAAAAAAAACAGTTCTACTGGACAGAACCCCATCCATTTGTACACACATCTCAGTGGGATGATACAGACTGTCATAATAGTCGAGACTGTAACCAAAGACAGATCCTTTCTAACCATTCTGCACATCCGCATGCATTCAGGCATTTACCAAAGGTCTTGTCTCATGAAAAAGGTCTCTTTAACTGTGGGCTATCCAATCAACCTCTTGCCGGATATAATGGTTGAATAGTAATGCATTATTAAAATCTTAAGAAATCATGTCCTCTAGTTACAAAGAGGGTCTTACATTTTGTACAATTTCCACTGAAGCATTGTGGGTAAAAGTGGGTGTAGTGGTTAGTGTGTCCTTGTGCGGTTTGAATGGACACAAATGGTCATAATAATCACTTGTGCAACTTGCTTGACTTGCCACTCATGAACCATTTTCACAGGCACTCTGAAATGAGGGGGCAAACAATGCGAACAACAGAAATATTGTTCTGAGAAATTGTGCCCACCGTCGAAATAAACAACTGGACTACCATTTCCAAAAGAATAACTTAATTAGTCGGTTTTGTGGGGAGAATACAACTCTCTAGAGCCACTTATGTTTCGGTGAGTGACAGATGTAAGAATAGGGAGAAAATTCACAGATCATATTTTTCAGAGAAATTTGCAATGCTGTACACAAAGTTATTTCCCTTTTTGAGGGTTGCCGTTTGCTTTGTGTTGTATTTTGTGGGATTTAAAATGCGAAATGTGCTAAGCATAGTATAAAACACTTTTTAAAACATTTTTTCTGCCCCTTTTTTCAGTGCATAAAATATATTCTTATATGCTTTTGCTTTTTTTTTTTTGCTGATCTTCAGACATATGTGGTTTAGTTTTGCTAAAGATATTAGTATATTAAATGTTTTTCTAATGAATTCTACACACATACCGAATTAAAAAACTGGTAACCAAAATGTACTTTGTGTGGTAACATGCTATTTAATTATTTATATATATATATATATATATATATATATAAAAATATATATATATATATTTAACATTACTATATCAACTCAAATACATTAGGTGCTCAATAAACCTACATTTAAGGGTAAGATCATGTAGAAATAGCTCTTTAATGTAACAACTGCAAGGTAACACATTTTACATGCATTCTGTTCGGATTTTAACAAAAAATAAGCAAATGCATATAGCTGAGATATTAATTGACATTCAGTTTAGCTTACATATATTGTAATAGCATTTACTCAAAAGCCATATCTGTAAGGTGAAGCAGAATTCTCTGTAATTTAATTACAAGCTTAGCAAGCTTGTTACTCACTGTGAGACAGGAAGGTCTAATATTCTTTTTTTCATTCATATTAATTTTATTAATTTCCTCCTCACTGAGTCTGAGCACTGAACTAAAATGCTTGGCAAAAAATTAGACATTTTTCAATCTCCCTTCTTTTTATCTCTGCTCCTTCACTCACAGAGAAACACAGTAACACGGCTGGGCTGTCTTGTTTGGTTGTTGGTTTTAACATGAGGCTGTCAGAGCTCTATAGGGAAGCTAATAAGAGGTTGATCATGCAATAAAACCTCATATAGTCAATTAGTGAGGATGTATAATAAGAACAAACATCTAGACACCCTTGTTGGCATAACGTTGCACATCATAATCAAAATGACTAATTCAAATGCTGATCCTCTGTGTTTGTATTGTTTTAGACGCAAACAACACAGACCTGATCCATAATGGAAAAAGCATTTTCATATTCTCAAACATATGTCATAATGCCATAAATAAATGTAAACACGCTGATTGACAGATTAATCAACTATCAATATCTTTGAAAACCGTTGGTAACACTTTACAAAAAGGTTTTATTTGTTAAAATTAGTTGACGTAAACATGTGTGAATACATTACAAAAGATGTAACATTGATTTGTTACCTCTCAACGACATTGTGCATAAAAACAGCTATGTAACGTTAGACGATCACAAACTATGAGACAACAAAAACAAACTCTCCAGCAATCACAAACTCCGAAACGTTATACTAACGTTATAAGACAATTAAACAAATAAGATGACAAAATAACTTATAAACCAATAACTTATATTAGTTAATGGATATTAATTGGATATTAGTTAATGCACTCTGAACTAATATGAACATTTTCATTACCTAACATTAACAAAGGTTAATAAAAGCTGTACACGCTGTTCGTTGATAGTTAATGCATTAATGGTAATAAATAAGGACTTGATGTAAGTGTTACCAAATGATTTTAACAGTAGAATGATCACACAAACAAGTTTTAAATCACAGATATAACTAAATCATATCTGAATAAATCCTGTCAATAAGAGATAAAGTGGAAATATCAATATTAAAATCTGAACATTAATATTTGTCAAACAATGTTTAGTCTATTTATACCTAAAACTACATCTTTGGTATGCTTTCAACAAAATAAATGCATTTTATGCAGTTTTTCCACTTTACAATCAGGTTTAATGTATTTGCAGTAGCTAACTATTTTATTTAGCACGACATAACAATGAAAAGTACTTCTTACGAATGTATTAATTAGTTAATTTCAACCTTTGAATTAATTTAAATGAAATTCAAATCAAAATCTGGATCTGTTAATATCGCCTAATGGACCTGAACCATGAACTAACAATGAACAACTGCATTTATATTAAACAACATTAACAAAGATGAATAAATTGTGTAATTTTAAAGGTCACCTATACGTTAACTAATGGGGCTTTATTGTAAAGTGTTACACCCATATAAAAAGATGTCTATTAAAAGCAAAAGAGAAAACAGTGTTCTTCCACAGCATCTGTTTTATAACCTGAGTGGGGAAAAAGGTGTAAGATGCTTTTGAAAAACATTTAGTTTTAAGCTAATTGCAAAGAAATAGCAAGCAACTCTGAATTAAACGAGACATTTTGAAATAGAAAGACTGAAATATAGTATTTTCTTCTGAATATACTCCAAAAAAAAACATTTTTATTTTTTAATTTGACTGCAACAATAGCAATATATGGTTTTTGGTTTCAAATATCATCTTTTCCTCTTTTTTTCAGGCGAGCTCTGTTCTCTGCTGTATTGCATGAGTCATATTGTGTACCTTCATCTGATGAGGAGAGGTGAGAACGGTTCTCCTCATCTGGGTGTCACCTTTGCTATGAGACACGAATGAAGTAGGTTCTCCTATGACACGTCCCCTCATTAAGGCCTCTTGCTGCGTAACACACCAGATCTGACCCTGAAATAAACCCTATGACACCAGCATGATCACATTATATGACAATTTTGCCAGTTAACCTTATTTCTTAGTTCTAACCCTATTTATCTGTTGCATAGTTTTTCATTTGCCTTTAGCACCGAGATGAAACCCAGGAAGGCGCAAATCTTACGTGGCAGTAAATTGACCGGCCCATCTTTGTCATTAGATTAAACGTCAACAAAATGTTATCTGTCGCAGATAAAGATTTATATCCTGTTTCGTCTCCGAAATATTTTCTGTATCTTGAAGCAAAAATGTTGCTATTGAATCCAATAAGAGATTGTAACGCAAGGGACCAAGGACTTATACCCTTCATTACATGCCCTTGTAAGCCTGCTACTTTTTATGACAAGAAGTCAGCAGTTCTGCTAGCACCTGCATCCATGAAACGCTAGATCAAATACTGTCCTTGCTCCCTGATGCCTGTAGGGACTATAGGGCAAGCTTGGGTTCTCCTCCAGGCCTGATTGTAATGGCACATCAAATGTGTCCCTGTTTGTGCACATTCTATCAAGTTTTGATCTTTTTTTTCTATGGGCTTCAAAAGGCCTGCTCCTTCAAAAGCAGGTCCCCTTCAAAGTTGTGTGCACATTCATGCCAATGGCATACGCGAGCCCAGCTATTTTCTAATCACTTATCTGTCCAGTTGGTGTCACGCTGGTTCAGTGGCATGAAAAATATATGATGCACGGCATTTGACGTGATGATAACAGAAATGTAGAGGGTATACATGCACATGTTGCTGTCAGATGATTATGGTAATCGAATTGCATAGGCAAAGATAGATTTAACAAAACATAAGCATGCATGCATGCATATTTGACCAACTGCACCAACAGCCTGTTTTGCATTTATGAACACACCATAACATCTTAGAGTTTAGAAAAGCATTGCATACTTTTGGTTAGATTTTTTATTGTACTATACGAACATACACGAGGCCAGTGAGACAGAGGTTAAATATCCTAGATATGTAAAATCACTGTGGGGCCTTCACTAGCCAAACTGGCACTTTAACATAGAGCTAAACAAAGCAAAATGAGGGTGTTCATGCCCAAAATCTGTATGCAAAACATGCTAAAAAAAATGTACAAACGCTTAAAAAAAAAAGAAAAAAAGATCATATGCAAATGATTTCAAATGACCAAAATAAAAACACCAGCACAAGCAAAGGATAATAATGATAAAAACAAAGTATTTTAGAATTGAATCTATGTGGAACAAGAAGCAGTATTTGAATACACAAAGACAAAATCACTCAATCTGTGTAATGGGAGTGACAGGCGTTGAGTCAAACAGGAGGATAAACATTGAAATATCAAACACTTATTTGCAATCAACAGGTCGCAAATAGTTACATTGAAAACTTCCTCAATGAAAAGACGAAAATAAAGATAAAAGCGGAGGAAAAAATAACATTGAGCTATAGCTCTCGATTTAGTCCGCTCCTGCCGTAAAATATTCCAGTTTCTCCTGACGACATAAATAACAAAAAAACAAATCGAGCCTGAAACAAACGTAAAATGTTTGAAATACGATTGAAACTACCTGTTGCTTCGTCCAGTGCTTTCTGTGACACTCACTCCCACGCCAACACACACAGATGACATTTTATCAACATGGATATTAAACTGAGAACATGTGAAAGCTACACACTGTGAAAACGACGTCTTGCTCCATCGATTCGGCTTCCCAGCAGCGGCTCTTCAAACTGTTCGGATGCTCCACGGCATAACGAGCGTTTCTGCGCCGTTGTCTTCGCTCTTTCTAATGTCTCGGCGTGTGTCGGCGTCGTTCAGCACCATGTGTTGTGAACAGCTCCAGGTTTCATTCTGCAGGAGCTTCTTAAAGGCGAGGTCTATTCCACCGACAGGTGGCCCGTCAATTTCAACGACGTCGGTGACGTCACCGCGATCGGAACTAGGAGAAAACTGAACGCCCATTACGTCACCGTAATTATGAGTGGAGAACAAAATAACAAATATGTTATTTGCTACGTGTGTGTATAATAATAATAATAATTGTGTGTGTGTATATATATGTATAGTATGCAGTAAAGAAAAACATAAAATAAGTTTTAATTTAAATGTATTTTGTTATTATTTTAATTCTTAAATTACATTATTAAACCTGTTTTCTTTTTGTATATTTTAGAATTTATTGTATTTTGTTTATTCTTTTGAAGTGCTTTGAGATGTACCTTTTAAAGATTTTATATCAAATAAAGCTTTATAGTAATATTAAAGGTAATTAATAATAATAATAACAACAACAACAATAATTTGTGTAATTATTGTTTTTTTTTTAAATCAATGCCTAGTTTTCATAGTTTTTATGACTTCACTTTTATTCTAAAATGCAAAACATTAATATAGGCTAGTAAATATTTGTTATATTATATTACCCATGTAAATTATAGTTTATGTAATATATAAATAATAATATCCTCTAGAATAACATGTATTGAGTTTTATTTAACATTTTACATTCATTAATAATATCTACATTAACAAACATTATTAACTTTCATATTTCTATTTACACCACATATATGTATAAAATCTGTTATAAACTATAGAATTAATTTCTCTCTCTCTCTCTCTCTCTCTCTATATATATATATATACATTTACATACATATACATAAATATATGGACTCTGGGAATAAACAAAAATATTATTAGATAAAAAAAAGTGGTATTATTTTTGGACAACAACGTGGATATTTAACATAGTCCAACTGTGTGCAAAAAACACTTATCAACAAATTACTTCCCTGTTTACTAATTGAGCAATCAGGTTTGTATTGTTGCTAATTAATTTTAATATAATTTACTCCATGAAACATTTCAAGGGGTGTTCAGTAAGTTCGATTAAGTATTCTTCCTCTAGAAATAAGCAGGGCCAGATTTTCATCTACTACTATAATCCACTAATTACCTGTATGCACCTAAAGGTTTTTCACTTACAACCCATTAATTTCATCTAAGCACAGAGAAGTACTTTTATCCCCCCTTGTAAGAAAAAAGGCTTTAAGTAAATGCAGTATTTAAAAACAAGTTATAATAAGCATCTGAAGTTGAATGAACACATGGCCAAGGTTGAAGGCTGTTGTGCTGGCTAAGACTTCCATTTGCCCCTGAACGAATGCAGCGCTGACATGCAGGTCACAGTAAACACATAAAAAAAGAGAAAATAGAAAGCTTTTTTTGAAACACTTGCTGAAAATATAAGAGAAAAAGCTTGCTCAATAGCTCACACTGTGTCCTATTCTCACATATCCACATATATATATATATATATGCAACCCCGTGTCCACAACCATACAGTCCTGTTAACAAAATACAGCACAGAGCACAAGGGCAGTCACTCGCTTGCATCAGGGTTCCCCTCCCCTTCCTGTTTCCCCTTTTGTTTGCTTACTAGATGTAACCATAGCAACCGGCATCATAAAGCAACCGGTTGTTTGAGAAATGTTTGGAAGAGACTGTCAGGATAGCCTATATATATAACCATAGATGTGTCTCACATGTATAGGGAAAGGTATATAAACAAAAAAAAAAGCAAAAAATAACATTGACAGTTGTCAAAGTGATAAGGCACCAGAGTCCTCATTGGTCTGTGCTACATAATAAAGCATTAAAAATAGGGTCTGCAAAAGATTGTGCGCAATAATTGTATGTAAACAGACATATTTGAAGAGGGAACTTCAAGTGCTGTCACTGCGAGTCTGCTTGGAGTAGATCAAGCGATGCAACAATTCATGCAGTCTAGTCATGTTCCTAAGCAACAGAGACCTGTCATTTTGATGGCTAATCATCCAAGCAATCCCTCGTTGGACCTTTTAGACAAACCAAATGCTGTATGTGGAGAGTTTGTTTTGCTGCTGCCAATTTACTGAACTGATGTGTGCAGGATTCTGACGCTCATTTACTCAGGGTTTTTTTTTTGTTTGCATGGGTACAGGGATTTGGTACTTGGTGCTCTTTAACAAAACTGACGGACCTTGAAACTAGGGATCATACTTCATTATGCTTATCTATGTAATGAATTCATCTACATTGAACAGTGATAATGATTTTGAGACATTTGAAAAGATAAAATAAAATTAATTAATTGTTTGTGAATATTTATTAAAATCATTCTCAGTTACATTTTAGCTAATAAATAAATAAATAAATAAATTATTAAAAAGTGATAAATGTATAAAATAAAGCATTTATAAACCATTATTACATAATTTGCGGATATTTCAGAAAATCGTTTAAAAAAAACAAAACTAAATAAATAAAATAGGAAAATTTAAAAACCATTAGTAAATTATTTGTGAATTTTATTTTTCGAAAATCAATTCTATCTAATAAATTTTGAACATTAAAAATTCTTGCAAAAATAATAAATGAATAGTATATAAATAAAATAAAATAAATAATAATAATGAAAATTTTATAACATATTTATAAACCATTATTAAATTCTTTGGGGATATTTTTTCGAAAAATGATACATAGTTACAAAGCAAAATTAAACAAAAAGTGGTAACACTTTACAATAAGGTGCACTAGTTAACATTGGTTAACAACATTAGTAAAGGAGGAGGAGGAGGAGGACGTGACATGTGGCCAGGTATGGTTTTCCATACTAGGAATTTGTGCTCTGCATTTAACCCATCCAAGTGCACACACAGCAGTGAGAAGTGAATAAGCACGCACACACACACACACACACCGTGAACACACAACCGGAGCAGTGGGCAGCCATTACTGCAGCGCTAGGGGAGCAGTTGGGGGAACGGTGCCTTGCTCAACGGTCTCACCTTAGTCATGATATTGAAGGTGGAAAGAGTGCTGGTTATTAGACCTTAAACATTAACTAAAAATAAACAATACTTGTACAGCATTTAGCATCTTAGCTAATGTTTGTTTCAGCAAATATTCAGCAATAACATATAGCATTAAAATCGTAAGCTGTGTTGTTAATATTTGCTAATGCTCTGAGAACTAACATGAATAAACTGTATTTTCATTTACTTACATTAACACAGATTATTAAATAGTGTAATAAATGCATTGTTCATGTTAGTTAATAAATGACATCTTATTGTAAAGTGTTACCGAAAAGAGTTGTAAACTTTGTGGATATTTTTTTAAAAAGCCCCTTAACTAGATTATGTATCTATCTACATTTCTAATGTAGTACAGTGATAATGAATTTCAGAAGTGAAATTCTGGTGAAGTTCTAAAAACATTTGAAAACCATTAGGAAACTCTCATTGTAACAAGTGGTCCGTTTGAGATGCGTGCAGCCGAAGCCTCTCAGCACGGCAGAGAAGAGAGAACACGGAGATCGA
>JAUMHG010000043.1:4770897-4780900 GCA_032359395.1 Enteromius anoplus | reverse complement strand
GTAGGCCTATATGTGGTGGTGGGCCGGGTGGACCATAAAATGCCAGGGCCGATTTTTACTCCCAGTCCAGCCCTGGTCTCGTGTAGCCAGACCTTCAGACTGACGGCTGAAGGTCTGGAATTCATAGCCGCTTTCTTTGGTCAAGGCCTGCCCATAAGGCCGTTTGACTGACATGTCAAACAACCAATCACAGTTTGTTTAGTTGAGCATCACGTTTCGGGGTTTGGAAATGTCCCCACAACAACAGAACGGCGTGCAACAAGTCAGTCAGATAGAAAATCCTGATGAGACGCTCGAGGTAAACGTCTGTTTGAAGCTTATTCTCTCCACTTTTTTAACACCCACAAGCAATTCTGGAGACCCGAAAACAATACTAAATCGGCCAGCTGCGATTTCAAACCGTGAAAGCTGAGCGTCCCGTGTTCGTAGGCCGTGCTCGCCATCCACTGACATCCAAGACGCTGTTTCTTCATGCGGGACAATCCGCGTGAGGGGAAACGACAGGGGAGAGATCCACTATTTAATTTTGTGGTGTATGAGTCACCAAAGGCTTAGGGGTCGTTCATATGCAGCGCGTTTTGCACGCGCAAGCTCTTCATTTTCAACAAAGATGCGCAGTTTAAAATCCAAAATAGAAATGATTTTGTAACTGACAGCGCTTTCATGGTTGCCTAGTAACAGCAGACGCTATAGGCGCGTGAGTGCGAAGCGCTTTGAAATTGGTGGAGGAAGCGACGCGCATCGAGTTTTCCACTCGTTTTTAGACGCTTTGTCAACGTACCCTTATGTTACATTTAATGCTAAAGTATCGTTAACGCCAATACAAAAATTATTGTTACTAACGACATGACATGAATTAATTGCATGCTTTATGTCAAGGTTTCCAAAAACTGGGGTTTGAAAAGAAACTGCAGGGTGTTTATGAGTTTACTGAAAAGCAAAATTATTTGAAGTATGAAAAATAAAAATTAGGGAGAACCAATAAATGATGAATAATTTATTGCTAATGAGTGAATAATATGTAATAAAACAGTAGTTAGTAAAACGGTAACTGTATTCAAAGTATTTTATAATGTAATTTAATTACCAATTACACATACTTAATTTTTGTATTTATGTATTTCAGATTATGTGTAATAAATTACTGACATGAGTATCATCATATTGATTCTATGCTGCTATGCCAGCGTGTTATTTTTTTGATAGCACCAAAGAGATACTAAAAACATTTTAACAGAAAAAGTGCACTTTAATATGCTTCACCTTTAAGTAACACCCACAAAGATGTGCAATTACACAGATTGACTTATGCAACACATTTTAATAAGACTCCATCAGGAGCTCTTGAAGCAGAAACTGAATGGTTGAATTACTATGAGTTCCAAATAAAAAACGGACTAATGCTCAAAGGCCTCAGTCAGAGTGTACACGTGTGTGTTTTTGAGTGTGTGTTGTGGGTGTTGACACTTTAAAGCGCACAGCGGCAACAAAACACCTCCCCCTGCATCAGGCCGCATCAGAGAGCTTGTTGCTATGGTGACTGTCTTTGGCAGCCAGCAGTGCTTGTTATAAAACTCATAAGAGTTTCTAATGACCCTGAGAATACGCCAGTCGTCTAGTCAAAATAGCTTCTTATAAGACATGCATCCATCACTTCAGCCATCTTACAGCTGTGCGTTTCTCTAAAGGGCAGATTTCTAGAGAAAAAAGTACTATGTGCTTACTAGGTTGTTCATTGATAGTTCAAGTTGAAAGAGCCCAGCAACAAGTGCAGTGGTTTTGATCCATCCTTCAGTCTTATTTTGTGGGATTTTTCCATTTAAACATGCACTTGGTCCAAATATTGTATGTATTGTATATAAAAAAAATTTATTCATATGATAGCAAAGCTGAATTTTTAGCATCATCACTTTAGTCTTCGGTATCACATGATCTTTCAGAAACCAATCAAATATGATGATTAGTATCTCAAGAAACATTTCTTATTAATAAATAAGTGCATAAAGAAAAACAGTGCAAACAAAAGCCAGCGGTGTTTTATATAAATAAGACTAGAGTGTTGCTGCTGATTTGAAAGTGTATTTATTTGATGTAAGCGGGTATCATCTTGTCATTAGAGCGATTTTTGACAAAGAGTTGTTAGGTTTTGATAGCAGAGTTTCAATTTTACATTGATGTGAATGGTTTATTTCCCAGTCTTATTTGCTTGTGTGTAGAGTTTTGACATGATGAGCCAAGTTTTACAAAACGTGTTCAAGCAATGGGCAAAAACTGTAATTCATTTAAAAATATCTTGGCCCCAAAATGTTGATGGTAATTTTATTGGAAAGTAAAATCTTCGAAACACTAAACCAGATGCTTTGTGAAGGATAAAACATTATCTTTTCACTGAATTCGCTGTTAAAAGTCTTCTTTTCTAAGAGAAACATAAAGGCAATAAGTTTCTTCTGAGTGCTTCTTTAAATATATTATTTGAGATAGACAGGAACAGATACCAGAAGATTTCAGACCATGTAGCATTTATAACCACATTTTGCACTGAAATCTAAAACAAATGCATTGCTAAAAAATGATTACATTAGCATTTTGCCCAAACATTGATGCTTAATATGATTTAAGTCGAATTACAGACCCATTCTATGACGTCCGTTCTATTTATTTTTAATTCTCAATATCATGTCCATCTTTCTTTATAAGCAGTGGATTTATTTAATGCCCCCCACCACATATCATGCCTTTGGCTTTGTTGGTTAAAAGCCATTTACAAGTCCCAGACCACCTCTTTGTATTGAATTTGTTGGCTTTTAAAACCTGCAGTCTTTCATTGCATCTACTGAATTTGTAGACGGCGAACTGCTCAAGTTCTCTTTATTGATTTGGCTGAGCGGCCCCTGCAGCTGCTCCTTTTCTCTCAGCTACTCTTGGCAGTGATGGAGGCTCTCACTGATTTCCTGTTGCATGTTAACTCTTTCATTAATGTTGCATTTCACAAAATGCGTTCAATGAATTACACTTTTTCTTGCCCTTTATATTTGTGTCTAATATTTTTTTTTTAGCATATGTTTACTCTTAATATATACAGCACTTGACTCATTTTGCACTCATTGATGTATCTACATTTGAATGTTGGTAGGTAATACATTTTCAATGTATCTGAAAGACTTCTCTGCTCATCAAGGCTGCATTCATTTGACCAAAGATACAGTAAAAATAGTAATATTTCCAAATATGATTACAATTAAAACCTGTTAGCTGTTTTCTATTTGAATATGTTTTAATTCTTTATTCCTTTTGTTTTCAACATAATTACTCCAATGACACATGATCCTTCAGAAATCAATCTAATATGATAATTTCCATTTTGGGTGAACGTTCCTTTAACGTGTGTGTCTAAAATTAAATCAATCAATTTCCGTTTACCTTCAAAAAGCCTTTTCTATTCTATTCTATGCTAGATGAAAATGCATCATGATAATGCAGTTTCCCCTAAAAAATGTTTACCAGTCTTTCATTAGTCTTATATTTTGAAGAATTTGGAAAAAGAAAGTTTTTTATTTCTAAGGTCAACATGAAGTCAAAACTTGATGTGTACAAAAAAAGCATACATTTTTCATTAAAATGTAAAAATTTGCTTCCACTTTTTCCAGCCGATGTCACAAATCTAACAGGAATGATCAGATTTTGGGAGTAAAATGCGTCACAAACAAAAATGTTATGTTGATTTTATTGCTTCCTGTGTTCACAGCTAAATCATAAACTGCTCTTCCTCTCTCTTTTTTGTCTCCTTGCACAGAAACCTGTCCAAGAATCCTCTGACGACACTCTCCTGGCAGCTTTTCCAGCACCTCCAGCTGGTCGAATTGTAAGTTCATCCAGCATTAGTTAATAGTATTACCAAAAGTGATGCATTCAATCCCTACCACACACACCAAGTAATACTTTTTCAAAACTCTCTCTGCATAGATTTATGTTTAGCAGCACTCGACTGCTGAATTGGATGCGGAAATCCAAACTTAAATAACATTACTTTGTTTATTAGAATTTTTTTCAGCACTTTACTGTTTACTAATTTGTTTATTCGCCCCCCTGCTCCCATCCTCCGATGATGAAGCAGAAAACACTTTTTACGTGTCTGCGAACAGTCGAGTCGCTCGTGCTGGGTAATTAAGACATGGCAGTGAAATGTATTGGTCTTGTCTGCTGGGAGCCTGACCTCATTTTCTTGTTTGTCATGAATATTTGAGCAATCTGCATGTACATAAAGTGATGAGTGTGTTTATTGATTGTGAGTGATGATGTGGTGTCTTCATGTTGTGCTTTAAATGACAAAACAAGTCAATTCCAAATTTGACACGTCTGTCCTCGTACTTTGTTGTGGCTGAACACGACTTGCAGAGCCGCTGACATATGTCCCGTTTAATTTTTTATTATGCACAATTTTGGCCTTTCATTTCAGAATGTGTTGAGGGATTTCGGGACCGTGTTCATTGCTGTCTTTTCCTGTTCTGCCTACTGTGGATGATATAAACAATGCATGTCATTTGTCTAAATTTGTCCTCCAGGAAATTAGTTTTGACAGAATCTGATTTTTGTTAACTGTTATGGTGAATTAGGCATATTTACCAGGTGGGTGCTTTAGAGATAATTTCAGCGCAGTTCAGTGCTAAAATGCAGGATTATGTAGTACTGAATTGTAAAACTAAAATGTGCAATTATGAGCCAATATCAAAAGATCAACCTGGCTTAAGTACTGTTTTGTGTGATTCTTTGATTTTAGGTCATTACCGGAATATCTCTGTAAGGAATAACCTGTAAATATCAGGAACATTATAATAATCAGACCTGGGAAAGTTGAACTTAATAAATGTCACAGACATTTTTATAATTAATGTGAGTCTGTCTAGTTATTCCTGTTCTTTTGTTACTGTTTTTAGTGAGTGAAAGCTACAGTAAATTCTGTTAAGAAGCTTTATTAATGATGGATGATGATGATGGTTTGAAAAATAAGAAGGTGTGGGAACCTAATATCACTGTGGTTGTGCACATATTGACTTTATTATAGATAATGATATAAACAACACATGTCATTTGTCTAAATTTGTCCTCTAGGGGAAAAAAAAAATATTTATTTTTACCGTTTTGGTCAATTAGGCATTGGCCAGGTGCTTTTGAGATAATTTGAGCAAAGTTCTGTGCTTAATTGGAAAATATTTTAGTACTGAAGTGTTCAATTTCACCTCTATGTGTAACTAGGAGCCAATATCAAAAGATAATCCTGGCTCAAGTACTGTTTTGTGTGATTCTTTAATTTGGGGCTACTTACAGAAATATCTCCATAAGGAATAATATGCAAATGTCAGGGATATTATAATATTAAAAACTGGAAAAGTTGTGGAAATTAATGAAATCTTGACTTGATGGAAGTTTAGCTCATTTGGTGCTGTTTTTTAATTAAAATATATAAAGTTGTTAAAAATCCCATGAGCTAGATTTACTAACAGCTTGTTGTAGAACCTACTTTTGGCAAAATAAACAATAGTTCACAAACACTCAAAAAAATTATTTATTGGATGAACTCATTTAATTGAAGGCAGAATTTCCATCCAATAAATACGTGTAGCCCCAACTCATAAAAAAGAAATTAATGCAATTAAATTTAATTGAGTTGGGTCGTATGTTGCAAATGCATATTGTTTGGACCCCAGTTTTCTTTAAAATATATTCTGTTGTGCCTCACAACAGAAAGAAAATCATACATTTGGAATCACATGAGCATGAGTAAACAATGGCCGATTTGTGTTGTATTTTTATTTATTTTTATTTATTTCTTTCCATGTCTTAAAATATGTGCATGGTTTGTCAGTTTAAAATGATGTTTTAGAGTTCAATCAGAGCATGTAACCAATTGTAATATTCTTACTGTCCTGCATTATCTGAAAGTGACTTGGTGATACATTCACCACTGGCATGACGTGTCATCAAAATGATTGATCATATGGTTAAACTGCACTTAAAATGAAAACGAAAGAATGCATTGCAATAAATCCGACAAAGTCACTGTCTTCAAGGACACTCAGTACACAAACATTTGCAGACATACTTCATCAGGATAAGGCCTGAGCGTCTCTGTCTGAATGAGTGAGAACTTCCTTTTTTTCAAAGGAAGTGAAAGGATGGGTTGGGGGTTACAGATTATTGCTAAATTTTTCAGCCTGTTGTTTTGACAATATTCAATGAATCTTAGGTTGAATTACAGTTACCCTTTCAGTCGAATCACTTCAATGTTACATATGGGAACTCGCTAGAGAGACCAATTGCCTTTGAGCTTTATACAAAAGGCCAATGAATGTTGGCGTGCATTTGATTGCGCTCAGGTGTACCTCATCACTGCGTGAGTATAAGAGGGTACAAGCGGAGTGCACATGCAGATTTTCGCTTCAGAGCCGAAGCTGTTCTGAGCTACTACAGGAGACCCCCTGAGAGTTCTGGAGAACGATCGAGGAAGAGTCCTGATTTTAAGAGGTCTCTGAGTTCCTGCTCTCTCGTCTGACAGCGTTTTATCTGGGCGGCTGTCAGCGCATCCTGTGGGCTGGTAGCCTTTTTAAAGGCTGAATGTGCCAGTCATCTTGTGAATCCAGCGAACAAAAGACCTTTTTGAGTGCACGGTGTTGCCGCGATAGGTCTTCCCTGGGCAACCGGGAGAAAGAGCAAATTTTCCCACGGTTGGTGAAGCGTTCTCCGGAATGTCGAGCCGATCGTGCGTTTCTGGGTGCGGGACTTTCCTCACCTCTTCGGAAGGAAATGATCAATGCCTCGCGTGTCTGGGCCGAGCACACACTGGGGCAGTGTTTTGTGGATGGTCAATGCGTTCATTGCGAGCGTATGACCATGGCTACGTTGAGGTCCTGCCTCTCGTTCACGAGATGGGCTCCCCTCGCGTCCTTCCCGTAAACCGGCGAGGCGCCTGGGGCACCTCCAGGTGTCCGTGCAGAATGTTCCGTCCGGTGTGACAACCGCGGACTTCTGCCGCACCGCATAGTTCCGTGGTTTTCCTGGAGGAGACCGCTTCCCCCGAAACAGGGCTGAGTGTGCCCTTCCGAGCGCCCCAAGGAGATGAGATGTCTTCAGCAGCATCAGAGGGTGAGTCAGATGGTGAGGCTGAAGCCGTCTCGGGAGAGCATCGCGCTGCTGTGTCTCCCCCGCTCACGATGGATACCGAACTGTCGGCTCTGCTCCTTTGGAGGTGCCGCGTGCGCCTTCAGCCGACCCTTCGTGGCTGGATGATTGGTTTCTGGGAGCTAGAGATGCGGCCCCGCCGCACTCTCTCCCAGTGAAGATAACAGTCATTATCTCCCGGAAGACTGAGAGCTCACTCAACAAGGAGTATGGCCTTGTCCCACGTGTTGGCTCATGGCGCCTCTTTAGCAGATATCTGTAGAGCTGTGGGCGGTGCAACACCCAACACCTTCGCCACGTTTTACGACCTCCGCGTGTCTTCTCGTGTCCTTGATCAGGACAGCAGGTGAGCGAGAGGACCAGCTGGTGCCAGCTTGCTGCGACGCTCCCACGGGACCCGCGCTTAAATATCTCAGTGTTCCCTTAAATGTGCGTAACCTGAGAGCGAAGTACCTCCGGCTGTGCTTCCTCTGGATCTCCTTCGCCCAGAGGTGTGGCAAAAATATATTCACAGTCAGCCAGAAGGCTGCGTTTCCCTTCAACTATATCCATATTCATATCGATATATTGAATTTTCTTGTCCCGCATGCAATAGTTCATACTTCATGCACTCCGCCCTCAACCGCTTGCTTCAGCACCACTGAAAAAAACTCTGTCTGTGGAACGTGGGTTACGTTCGTAACCTTTACGTTCCACGTTTCTTTTATGGAAATAAATAAAATATAAACACATGAGTTTACATCATTTCAGCAAAACAGTCATTATAGCCAATTATATTCAAAATGTTTGATGCAAAAAATTAAATAGAGACAAATTTTCACTAATGTAGCAATACAAAATAAATATTTACCTAAATATGTGTGTATATGTTTGCGTCATTTTAGATGAAATGGATGTTTGGCTGAATAGAGGAAAGAAAAGGCTAAATGCATATAAAAAAGAACAACTGGGGAAACTTGCATTTATTTCCACTGAATATACTTTGTAAACAAACAAATTTGAGATTCCCTGAACAAATTGCATGTATTATGGAGATAAATGGTGTAGATTGGTATCAGTTATATTGCTGTGCTACTATAATAATGGCGTAATCTTCAAAGCTAGATGAGATTCACAGGCATTATTGATTTTCAGATTCATTATAATATAATATCAGCCTGAGGGGTTTGGAAAAAAAATTGAGAATTTAGACTTTATCCGTCAGGACAGGGAATCTCAACTGGTGGGTCACAGGTCTGTTCTGATGGGGTCATGAGTAGCAGAAGAAGCCGTGAAAATAGATGCAGAAAACAAATAATAACTGCACAATACTGCACAATATCAAATTTTAAATATGTTTTTGTTTCCTCTGCTATTGCTAACGCTGCTATTGTTTTGGGTCTCCAGGTAATGCTCATTGTAAAATCTGGATTCTGAAGCAAAACCAGACCCATCACTATCTTTTGTTTTATTCTTCAAAAAGAAAGTAATACCATTACATTCTGAAGAGGTTCTATGCGTCTTTACAATTTCATTTCTCAATAGCTTTCAGGTGCACACGCACAACTAAACCTCATCAGCGTGCATAATCACGTTACGGGCTGTCAATCACCGTTGATGATACTGAGGCCCCCCGTCGGCCACCGCTGGGTTATTCCTAGCAGCGTAAATGATGTCTGAGTTTAAACTTATAGCATGTGTAATTACTTAGAAAACAAAATGCATCTTTTTGGTTGCTGCTGATAGACTCTCTCGCAACTTCTCAGTTTACTTCATGAACAGATTTCTGTCAGAATTGCATTCGAATAATTTTGGTCATTCTGCCCCTCAGCTCATTCCACCCATTACAGAAGCTTTGTTCTTGCGGGTGACCTGACTCCTGGGGGTTTGCAGTAAGGGATTTGCAAAATAATGAAGGGCTCTGAAAACATACAGTAGTATATTTCTAACCCGAGCCTACAGATTAATGGACTAAAGTTTCACGCTGAGATCAAAGCCTGTGGGTAATGATATACAGTTCATCACGTTGTGAGCGCCTCATCTTTCTTTCAATTCAGCCACTGCGACTCACAAAGTGAAATGTTGTGTTGTTCCAGTAATCAATGTCTGCTCACCAAGCACAGCTTTGTATGTTGTCACGTTCTTATTTGTCAGCATAGTGTAAGAGTTCATGAATTCCTTTTCGAAAATAGGTTCTGGACATATAAATAACATTTCTTAATAATGTAGCATCTTACTTGACATGACAGAATGTTTCATATTTCTATGCAAATCAAGTTTGAAAGATGCGGACCAAGACTACATTTATTATTATTATTTATTATTATTAATGTTTAAAACAATTGTGCTGTTTAATAATTTTGTGGAAACCCTAATACATTTTCCAGGATTCTTTCTGTCAAATGATTAAACGTGATTAATCACAATTTTTGTTTACATAATATCTACAGTGTATATGTATTATTTAAATGCACGTAAATATTTAATAAAAATAGGTCATGCTTATATATTAATGATATTTATCTGTACTTTAAATTATATGAATATAAATATAAACATTTAAATTCATGTAAATATTTTCATATGTATTCCTTATGTGTGTGTATTTATACATAATAAATACAGAAAACACACACACAGACACACATATATTATGTCAAAAGATATGAATTTAACATTAATCATTATTAATCACATCATACAAAAAAAATTTTTTTTTGCATAATATATGTGTGTGTGTATCTGTGTGTTTTCTGTATTTATTATGTATAACACACACACACACAAATAAACACAGTTATGAAATCATCTGCTAACATGAATATGTCTCCTACACCAAGCAACTTAA
>JAUMHG010000043.1:4718381-4745073 GCA_032359395.1 Enteromius anoplus | reverse complement strand
GGTGGCTGGCCTTCGGTGCAGCGGTGATCTTCCTCTTCCCAAAAGTGCAGGTGATCCGTGAAGCCAAGTGTGATCCGCGGTGATTGAGTCCAGGTGATCCTGATGATTGCCAGGGCGACGCTGATGACAAACTGGGAATCCCGTCACAATATGTATATATATATATATATATATATATATATACTGTACATATATACACATAATCTTCTTAGCTTACATCACTTTTCTAGATCAAAATTACTAAAACAAAATACAGAAACATTGAATGCACTGATGCATGACACTACCGCTAATTAAGTGAATCTTACTGTAAAGTGTTACACTTTTCTAGCCATTACTTTTCTAAGTGATTGGATTACAATGAACCTAAACAGGAAACAAAATCCCACTGATTTTGAAAAAAGGATAAATCTGGAGGGAGTCTTATCTACAAATCAGCAGGACCTAGCAACCACCACGAACACCATAGCAACTATAAAAACAAGCCGACCACAACACCCTACTGTTGTACACTTCCAACATTTCATGAACTAACGTGCCATCTCTCATACTTAGCTGTTTAATCTCAGAATTACACGCTTCAATGGCCAATGTGACGACAAAACAATTATCAATCAAAGAAACAAACATAAACAACAACACCAAAAAAAAAACCTGCTCAAACCAGAGTGAGCTTTTGCAAGACAAGAGCGAGATCAGAGGGAAATAAAATAAATCATAAAAGGAGAGCCTGTAGAAGGCTTTGGGTTTTTTAAAGTTTTGATCTTTTGATCTTGTACTACTTCTGCTTTTACAATCTATGGATGAAACGCAGATCTCTGGCCGCCGTCCCGAGGTCACATGATGAATATTCTGATGGCCTTGCATTGTTTCTTCCTCTATAAGAGTAACCTGGCTGACATTGGTGATGTCGAGCCCATTTTAATAGCCACATCTTATCTATGTACTTCAAATGCGTACTTCACTTTGTATGGTAAGCTGCTGCTCACTTTCCCAGTCGGCCTTCACAAAACAACTGTGTGAATTTACTCATTCTAGACCGTGTACCCGCAAACACACTCCTGACCTTCCTGAGCAAAAAGTGATCAAAAAGCCCCCTGAACATCTTTGCATTTTCTTTTGATTAATATCTAAGATTTCTCAGCCGCATTATAATCTCTCTTTCAGCCATGAATAATTGACAAGAATGTGTTTTCTCTTTCCACATCTTATTCTGTACCTCATATCCAGGCATTATTCATGCTTGAATCCTTAATGCTGTGATACTTGAATGGAGTGGTGCTTTTGTCTGGATCTGATCAGCTTACATCAAACAACAGACTCCAGGATTACGCGCTCCGCATTTCTTAGACGGCTCGCATGAATATTATTAGCACTCGATGGCACACAATTGTGATGCTAACCAAGTTAATGTACCCGGAATTTTTAGATATCAAATAACAGACTTTAAGGCTGATTTTTCACTTGAATACAATTTTGTCGGACATAGTGCTCGCAATTTTCACAACTAATAAAAGCTAATAAATATACATAACAAATAACATAAAACATATGGAGGCAGAATATTGTAGAATATTACAGTTTTGACCTGAGCCTATTTATTAACTACCACTGAGAAATAATCTTCAACTACGAAACTAAATTTAATTTCACACTTTTACAAGCTCTAAAAAGGATTACTGCACTGTAAACAGTAAAATGCTGTTTTGTTTTGTTTGTTTATGTTTTTTTTAAAGTAAGTGGTTGCAAACATTTTATTTTTGGTACATTAAAGTAAATAAATTTAGTTGCAAGCTAGTCAGTTTGATTTATTTAAACGTCCCTAAAACAAATTGATTGCAACCACTTACCTTATAGAAAAACAGTAAATGAGTCTTGCTGTAAGATTGAAGTACAAGGCATTTATAGTATAATTCTAAAAATGCTCACCTTAAGATTGTATTTTAATTGTAAATCTTTACAGGTTTATATCATCTCAAGATGAAAAATTGCTTGATTATTCATAGTACCCCATTTTACATGTTAATATGTAAACTACAAATATTTGAAATTAAAGCAAAAGCATCTTAACATCATACTAACATTTTACTGGGATATATGGTGACTTCCGATATTTATATACTATGCTTAGTCTTCTACACTGTTCTCAGATTTCATTGATTTACAATTAGAATTTCATTTTAATTTCTGGCCAAATAAAAAGCAGCACCTGCTCCAGTATGAGCTACATAGTCACACTATATCATATACAAGGCATAAAAGCCTGCGAATACTCAACGTTTTTAAACGTTTTAAAGTTAAAACAGTTTATACCCTTTAAAATATTTTATTACATTTTAGGCATGAATATATATTATTTATAAAAAAGCCCATTTTATGACTTTATTTATTTATATGATTTTTCCAGAGAAAATATATGGCTTCACTGTATTGTGTTCTTTTCGACATAGATTAAAGCAACATAGATGAAAGCAGACATGATTGCTTTGCATGAGCATTTTAAAAGGAGCTTGTACTTGACTCTCGCTCAAGTAGCTTTCCAGACATAAACGTCTGCTGGGGTTGGATTTTTCTGCAGTAATGGTTCTTCTGGTGGAGAGGGATTTATTTTACTCTCTGCTCACCTACACTCCGTTTAATATCTGATTGGACACGGTGATATAAGACAGTGATTGTTAAGTGCTGTATGTGGGTTTGAGAAAACGGCGTCCACAGGAGGTGAACCGCTCAAGCGCACTCATTCGGGCCACCACATGAAGAGAAAGCTACATTAAACATGTCTCATTAAGATCTATGCTTCGATTTACTGCTACTTTATGGACTCACCTGCTCTGTGTTTTAGTGTGGTGTTTGCCCCAAGATACAGAACAAAAAATGAAATTGTCCAGGATTTGCTTTTATAGTACCTTATAACACCATCTTTTAAATACAGTTTATGTAAATGATGGGATAAGTGGTGTATATCGGGGTACCGGAATAGTATTTGTGCTACAAGAAGCTGGATTAATTTTGCTTAACAAATCGTTTTACACTAATAGTTCATGCTCATTATTCAGTGCTTGACAAATCATGCTAATTCAAGGACTGACAGATAAGAGCACCTTTTCTGACCCATGTTTTCATCTCCGCTAACAGTTCAAAGGCTGCAATAAAGAATGCATTTCCATAATTTCCAAAAGCATCATGATATTAATGATAAATTCTTTTATTATTTTATGCAATGGTTTGTGATTAAACAGAAAATATTCTGTTTTTATGGAAATAATATGACTGTTCATGTGAACATAAATAGAACAGTCTTTCAGCAGGTTGTATGAAGCTATACTTTAAGACTTCTTAAGACCTTTAAAGATCAAGTAAATTAATAGAACGGATCACAATACTTCAGTATTGTCTCATTGTCTTTTTAAAACTTTGAAGCATTGCAATACAAATTCCAAGACATCTCCATTACCTTTTTTCCATTTATTTTATAAAAAACAAAAATACTTCAATACCTCTGCTCTGAATTACTAGATTATGCAAATCAATATGAAGTGAGTATTTAAGACAAATGTGTTTATTTGCAGTGTATGCAACATAAAATGCTATGACTGTATGAATTTAAGGGTTTTTCCTCTGATTTAAGACCTTTTTAGATCTTGATTTATGGACGACATGTAGAGACTTTGTATTCAAAACTATCAGTTTAACATTTAACTATTTGAATAGTAAATCATTTGCATCTTTTTAAACAAATAACAATTGAACATTTAATGACTAAAAAGTAAATATTATTTAAAGAAATTGTAATAATTTACACCTCAGCCTTCAATTGTTTTTTTCTGTTTTGTTTTTGATGCTGTTCTTCACAAATATTGATTATTAATATTTAACTATTAATCCTCCTCATCATAATCCCCTTATTTCAAACTTTTAGGACCATTTCCACAAAAGTAACCAAATACAAGACAATACATTTATTTATTTTTTTAATTACAAAGAGAGAAAGATTGTCCCACAAAAAATAACTATTTTAGTGTTCTCCCGACTCGACGCATGATCTATCTTTCGTTTCCTTTCACATGCATCAGTTACTTGATAGTGACAATTTATCAGTGAACATCTGCCATAATGTCAAAAAGACCAAAGCCCTCTGGTGTCCAGGGAAGAAGAAAAAAGAAGAAGAATTAGAAAAACTAGACAAATACAGAAGTAAAACTATGAAATGAGTGATGATGACAATATTAAACTACATAAGGTAAAAATCTGGAACAAACTCTATGTCGGCCTAGTCTAGGCCAGATATCTACAATTTTGTATCAACATATTTGCTTGTCTAAACATTAATGCAGCACATCGTCATCATCATTGAAATCATCTTTGATAATGTAACCCAAATATTTTACTTTATTCACCACATTTAATACTAATACATATTAAACCAACAAGATGGTAAGCTTTGCTTGGTCTTAACAATCATAACCACATTCTTTTTGCTACTACATTTTATATTAAACTGCACACCATCGTTTCAGCATATATAGTAATTTTCAAATTGTATAAATATAAAATATTTAAATATGTACAAATTTAATCCTAATCAAAAGTCACCAAAAGCTTCATACATAGCATCTAAAACTTGCCATTGCATTCTTTAACGCAAGGGAAAAAAACATACAGAGCAGCAAATAAAAGAGCAGTCATGTGAGTTATTTATGCAGATACTGGCCTCAGCAGCCACAAAACCACAAAAACCCCTAAGGCATAAATCAATTTATTGTTGTAAAAAAGATGCTAAAAATTACATCTACTCTGAAGCAAGAACATTTGCATGACTTAACTGACCGTGTGAATACCCATCTTAATAAATGTGATTCAATTGTGTGTCGTTATACTGCACTGATATGAAATGCATATTTGGCCAAATGCAATAAAGAAATAAATAAAAATAAAGAAATCTGCAAGCCCTTAGGAAACAAAAAGTAAACAATATAACGTGGCCTCTGAGGAGTGCTGAGAAACTTGGAATGAGATTAAAGATAAATCTTCTCTGTCCCTGCTGAAGATGCTTTGGCAACCATTCAGAGGTTACGCACTAAATTTTGAGCTTGTTCTGTGTACAGAAGATCTGCAACTCATTTGTAGTCACTGTAGATTGTTGTTTTATATGGCGTCTGAAGATTTAAAGATCAGCTCTCAACTACATCATAAAACCTAGTGGATGAAATGGTAACCACTGAGAATGTCAGACAATAAAGACTGAATTCAAATAAGAAAGAAGCTTTATATATTATGAATGAAACTGGTTTGCAAAGGTTAGCCAAACATAAACTTTTAGTCTTGTCATTTTTATTTCATATTTAGACATTTAAATTACTTTCAGCTTTAGTTTACAGGTTAACATTAACACAGCAACAATGTACTTCCAAATGCAAACGTTTTTGCATTTAAAAAAAAAAAATCTCTGCAGATGACAATTTTTTTTAAATGATCCCTATTCACAACATTTTTTAATAAAAACATCCCTGTTCCAATTTCTAAAATGTTGTGTTGTGCATGCCAGGCCAGTAGGTGGCGGTGACACAAAACAAGCATGTAATATAAGCTTTTCTACTTTACACAGAGACAATTCATAACTTTCAGTCATATGTGACCAGCTTGAAGACAAGGAGGGTCAATTTAGCACAAGCCTGTCAATTTAACATCTGTTTCCCAGCCGGAAATATTTAGAAAAAGTGAAAAAGAAAAGGTGTGAAAAATGCATGTTTTGGACGGTTGAAATCCATGTTAAGCACCCGCAGCCACATTTAAATCTTTAAACAGTGCAACTTAAAGTGCCCTAAATTATTAATATATAACAATTCATAGTTTACATAGGCAAGCAGATGAGGCTGGAATATGAACGAAACATTCGCTTAATGGTTTAGTGTTTTCCTCATAATAGTTTCAATGTGAAACTTTCTACCTGGCCTCATGGCATAAACGTACCTTGGTGCACTCTTTAGCGAGACACGAAATGCGTACGTATCACTACGGTGTCCAAAAGACATGAACACTAGAGGCAGTAAAACTCCTTTTATTCCTTTTCATACAAATGTACAAAGTTTTGATTAATAAAGCGCAATTTTCACACAATTACAAGAACAATATCAAGTTGTGACTTCAAAACAATATTAATATGCTGGGATATTTGAAAACTGGGGCTTTTGAACGTTAGCATCACACATATCCAGCTTAATTTCTATGTATTTTCATAGACGGTAGGTTTGTTGGGTAGCTCACAGAGTCGAGATGTACTTGAGAGGAGCTCCGGTTCAACTTTTGTGTAACTACGGTTCAACAAAACAGTTCAAATCTGTTTAAAAGGAAGTTGAAATGACACGGTTGCTTCAGCATATGGTGTAGGGCATATTTCCAACATGATTGTTAACTTTTAGTGACAGTCCACGGATACTGTTTTTAATGTAATAAAAACACAGCAATGCATACCTATTTCAATGTAATAAAAATGTGCCAGGGTTCTCGTATTGAACCTCTTTTTTAGTCCCACTCAGTGGACATTTTTCTTTGAAAATGCAGCAAAACGTTCAGTAAGGTACATAAAAAAGGTATATATTTTTATGAGACCAGGTTGGAGACAAAAAGAGACCAATTCTTCGTTTTGCCCTCCAGCTCGGCGCTCCAGAGTGTGATGATGTCACGTAAAAACTATCAAGCAGTATCATTTCATTTTTGCAAAACACCATTGTCACCATGTAAACACCATGTAAAGGAATGGCCAAAGTGCATACAAGGTTTTTTATTGATTTTAATGATCTTTTTCTTCATTCACTAAAAAGAACTGGCTTAATTTACTTAACTATTTACTAACACAATGATAATCTAAATGAATATATAAACAAACCATTGAACTATTATGTGGGAAAATTATTATATTAACTATTTAGCTTTTTTTTTTTTGTCTAGCTTTCGAAAACACATACATGCAAGTGAAACCAAAAAACAACAAAAAAAGTATTTCCATCAGCGGCCACTGCCAGCTCAGCCTTCAGATCCTCTGCCGATTCAGCTCGATGGCCAGAAAGAAGCGAGAGATGAAAGACTCAAACAAGGAGAGGCAGTCAAATATTTATGAAAGCACACAGCCCTCTCACAGACAAGAGAGAGAGTGCGAGGTGCCGTCAAGGTGTTTGATCGATGTAATGGAGTCCGTTTAAGAAGCGGTGGGTGCGTGGCTGATTCCCTGGAGCAGAGAGATAGCGAGTTTGATATGATAATGCACCTCGTGCCAGTTCTGTGCACCATATGCCCATCCTTTCATTGGGGAGATCGGTGCAGATGGTCGGGCTCACTGCTAATAAGGGGAATAGAGCAGGACAGGAAAAGGGGTGAAGGGATCCCTGGTGCAAGCCCAATGACAAACCCACTGACAACACCTTTAGTCTAGAACAGCAGGGTCAACTTGTCCTGCCTTCGTCCCAAAATCACAGAAATATGTCTTGTGGACTACAGCCTGAACTCCTCCTTGACTCTTGAATGATTGCTGTAGATTGATGTGTGTGCCAACAACAGCACCACATGATGATTGTTTTCAAACAGGTCTCATAGAGAAGAGTGCTTTTATCTTTATACTACCAAACAATCTGTGGGTATTATTAAAGGTGAATGATTGTAAATACAGAAATATTGTTGCATGATGTTTTGGTCGCTAAAAGGATGTTCGAGTATGAGACTAATATACTGATCATGCTTTATGTTTTTATTAAAAGAAAAAAAGAACCAATTCATAATAGTCATTTGTTTGTGAATAGTAGATCTCTAAAAAGAACCAGCTCATATACAATTGTTTGTAAATTATAATTTCATTGATTTACAAAAAAAAAAAAAAAAAGGCTCTTAAGGCCATTGCACACTGAGTCTGAAATTTTTGGAAGTTGAAATTTTTTTTCATATGTTTTGGTCATGCTGCATTTTTTTTGATTCACAGAAAATAACTGGCTCATAAATAGGTACTAGTCTTGTTTATTTTTTTCATTCACTAGAATGAACAGACTCAGTAGAGTCTGTTGTTCAGGTACTGATCACACTATACTGGTCACACATAATGTTATTGATTCACTTGACAAAAAACAACTTGCTTGCATTTTAATAGATTACTAAGAAACTGCCTCAAATACATCTGTTGGTGAATCACCATTGCTTGTGCTCCACCTTTTATTTCACTAACAAGAACTTGCTCATTTGTTTGTGAGAAGGCATTGGTCATTCTGCATTTTATTGACTCACTGAAAAAACTGGCCCATGAATTGGAATGATTTGCTTTTTTTCCATCAACTAAAAAGTACTGACTCTGAGTCTTTTATTCATAAATCATACCATTTTGGTAACACAGCATGTTATTGATTCACTAAAAAAAAATGGCTCATAAGAGTCAGTTTTTTCGGGTATCAGACTAATAAACTGATCATGCTTTATGTTCTTATTAAAAGAAAAAAGAACCAATTCATAAGAGGCATTTGATTGTAAATTGGACTATTCTGGTCGCACTGGTTACTGGTTCACTAAAAAGAAGCAGAATAAAATTCTCTCTCTCTATATATATATGGTTTCAATTAATGTCTATTTTAAATAACAAACTGTTTTATTGGTTTTGGTTTTAGTTTTAGTTAACTTACCCTACATACAGCTTCAAATCACTTGTTTTTAGCAGGAGTAAATGACTGCTCGCTCGTATTCAAACCAAGGTTGAAAGGAAGGTCTAAACAGCAATGCACTCCATCCATTAAAAACTGACCACATGTGACTGCATCAATAAACATGATTCATGTTCATTTCTTTACACTCCACTACTTATAAAATGATTCAGTATTTCAGAATACAATTCCTTTGAAAGCACTGTCAGAGGACAGTACAGTTTAGGACCTTAGGGTATCTGTCCCTTTCATCAGCATCTTTGCTGATAATTCCATGCTTGTTTTCTCACTGTCAGCGGCCATCTGCTGTGCCAAAGTGTAAGCAGTGTTAAGTGATGGCAGTGTGGCAGAGCTGTGGGGAACCTTGGGTAAAGATTCATTCTATCTGACTGGCATACAGTACATGTCAACAACTCAGTGCTGCCTTTAATACCTGGAGGAGCACAGATGTTTCACGGAAAGACCATCTATCCATCTATTAAGAAAGAATAAAGGTTCACCCAAAACTCAATGAAGGAACTGTTAAAAAAAAAAAATCTGTAAACTGTGTGGGGGAATTGTACATTTTTAAGCCATCCTAGATTGGACACAAATAACATTCTTCAGAAGACATTACCAGAAGGACTGGAGTCTATTGTGATGTTTTTATCAGCTGTTTGTGCTCTCATTCTGATGTCACCCATCCACTGCAGATGATAATTTGGTGCAAGAAATGTTTAATGTTCTTGAGTATTAAAGCTAAAACAAATCATTTTTATTAATGAAATCTAATGCAGTAAAAAGTATAATGCTTCTGAATGCAATGAAATAAAGTTGTTCAAAGAAAAACACTGATAAAATACAGATTATTGTTTACTTTACTTGTAAAAAAATGGTTTATACATTTGTTTACATGTCTCATTCTGCAGTTTGTTTCTGAATATAACTATGAATAAGTTTTAATATGTTTTTTAACAGTGTTGTAAGGAGTTACAAAACATACTTTTATTGTGCTGCCATCGAATAAACAAAGGCTATGTGCTGACTAAATAAACTTTAATTTCATTTTAAAGCTGAAGTGTATGATATTCGTAATCAGAGCAGAATCAGTTTGTTCATGCGATGATATTATTAAGCTCTTCACAAACACTCTCGTGTGTTAGTGCTCCAACTGTTTGGATATGCAGCCAACAGCAACTGGCACCACAGGGTTCTAATGCGCACAAGTCAGACATCAAATGTGTGAGCTGAAAACTTGGTGTAATGCTTCCAGCTACAGATTCTACAATGAAACTGCATTTTTAGATTTTCAATAGAGTAAAAACCAACTAGCATCCCCGTGGTGCGGAATGTTAAGCACCAGACCTCCATCACTAGTGATCTGAAGTGAGAAATGTCAAAGTCTGGTGTGATGAGAGTTCATTTTACCTTACATTGTGTGACACTGAATTTCATGCAAAAAAAAAGCTAACAAAATAAACATATCTTAATCGTCACAATAATAGCTTCCTTGAATACTCTCAATATTCAAAATTGTCAGAAAAAACTTCAAGGATGCATTTATTTAATCAACAATACAGAAAATGTTTGTGTGTGTGCGTGTATACACTACCGTTCAAAAATTTGGGGTCAGTAAGATATTTAATGGTTTTTAAAATGTTTCTTATGCTCATCAAAACTGAATTAATCAGATTAAAAATCCAGAAAAAGACTGTAATATTGTGAAATATTATTTTAATTTAAAATAACTGTTTTCTATGTGAATACTGTATATTTTAAAATGTAATTTATTCCTGTGATACAAAGCATCATTACTTCAGTCTTCAGTGTCACATGATCCTTACTAATTGTCAGTGTTGGAAACAGTTGTTTTTTGGAACCTGTGATTTTTTTTTCAGGATTTTTTGATGAATAACAAGAAAACAACAACATATTTTTCTACCAAATTTAAAACATTTCTAAAATGAAAATCTATGCCATGGCTTTTTTGTTGATTTAAAAGATCCTTGGTTAATAAAAGTAAGAAAGAATAAAAATGTACTGATCCCAAACTTTTGAACAGTAGTGTAACAGTTAACTACTTTAACAGTAGTTCTGAACATTATTATTCATTTTAAATAAATTGTTCTCTTTTTAATATTTTAATGAGAAAAGAATCCTAAAAAAAAAAAAAACTGAAATAACTGCTTTCTATTGTAATATATTTTAAAATGTAATTTATTTTTTTGATGCAAAGCTGAATTTTTTAGAATAATTTCTCCAGTCTTCAGTGTCACGTGACCATTCAGAAATCTCATTGCTGCTTACGAAACAAACATTATTATCAACTATAATTATTTGTCACAATGTAAAATAAAACCCACTCACTATGTCAATTATGTGTTTAAATAAATAAAGACTCAAGTGACTACGTTGATAACATAATTTGGCAACATGGCAAACGTAATCCTAACAATCATTATTCTATCTCTCTCTCTTCTTCTTCTCTCTTCTTTTTTTATCGTTATTCTTGCATGCATTGGCCTTCCGGGCAAAGAGAGAGGTCTA
Source organism: Enteromius anoplus (assembly GCA_032359395.1). Lineage (NCBI taxonomy): Eukaryota > Metazoa > Chordata > Actinopteri > Cypriniformes > Cyprinidae > Enteromius > Enteromius anoplus. The sequence goes on along the minus strand of JAUMHG010000043.1, from coordinate 4,733,872 downwards.
ATCATGCTAATTGGTTTACATACAAAATGCAAAAGTTCATCACAAGATTTTGTGGTTTATTTAATGTTGTTTTTATTATATTAACATGGTCAAATATAAGAGCAACACTGGAATGGTTTGTTTCCCTGAAAGCTGAATAATTAGCTAAATGGATTTCTCTATTACCAGGCAATTTGTGAACATGCATAAGAGATGTACAATAATAACGTCTCGGTTACGTATTGTAACGAGACGTCACGTTGGTGACAGACAAAAAGGAATCTCGCTTTGAGATGGCAAATCTACTCTGCGTGTATATAAACACGGCAATGAAATTGGCATATGCTGATTAATATCCAGCTGCACCTAATCGCAGTGCGAGTATAAATAGGTCAGCGGATTAAGCATTCATTAGTTTTTCGCTGAGGAGCCGAGCCGGCGTACGCGCCCCCCTAGCGGCGGTACAGCCCCCATGGCGACGGGACGTGATGTCTGCGTTCCCTTCTTCAGGGAACGAGGTTTACAATATGTAACCGAGATGTTCCCTTTCAGTCGGTCACTCCGAATCACGACGGTGACCGACGAATAGGGATCCCTATGGAAAATGCCATGGAAGCTGTCCCTTCCAATGTTGTGTGGGAGTCTCCCAAACCCCCAGTGTTTGGTCTCTAGGCCGGGACTCGAACCACAGGAGTCTGCCTTCCCGCAGGAGGTCCTAAGACAGAAAAATTTCATGAATTTTCAATGCATATGGAATGGTGGAGGAGATTGAACCCTCATAAAGCAAATACTACTGGGGAACATGGCCTTTTTTTTTTAAACCATGAATACAGATGAGTAATTTTTTAGAAGTATACTCACGGATCCCAGCCCTCTAGCTGTTCTCAAGGATTCAACGCATCGAGGGCCTGGCCGCAGATGCTCCGCAGCATCCAGCTGCCGAAGGGGACGGAGGCACTCAAAAGGGTCTACTATTAAGGACACTCTGGAGAATATCGTTGCCAAGCTGACCAAACAGGTACTACTTCAGCTCTGTTTGAGGTTAGACCTCGGGAAGATACCGGTTCAACACGAAGGCTGTAAAACCTCGCAAACGTGTTTGGGGTCGCCCAACCCGCAGCTCTACAGATGTCTGCCAGCGAGGCACCGTGTGCTAACACCCAGGACGAAGCTACACCTCTAGCAGAGTGAGCCCATACACTGAGGGGGCAGGGCGCACCCTGTGCTTGATAGGCCAGGGTAATGGCATTCACTATCGAGTGGGCCATTCTCTGCTTGGAGACGGCATTCCCCTTCTGCCGTCCTCCATGACAAACAAAGAGCTGGTCTGAGGTCCTAAAGCTACGTGTCCGGTCAACGTAGCATCTAAGTGCTCGGATGGGACATAGCAACAGTAGGGTTGGGTCTGCCTCCTCTGGGGGCAGCGCTTGGAGGTTCACTACCTGATCTCTGAAGGGAGTGATAGGAACCTTGGGCACGTAGCAGGGCCTTGGCCTCAGTGTTGCCTGGGAATCTTCGGGCCTGAACTCAAGGCATGAATCGTCAACCGAAAATGCTTGCAGGTCCCCTTTTTTGCACGGGGATGAACAATGATATGCAAACCCATTAGCACTAACTTGCAGGCATCTCCTGGGGGGATAATTTCATTAGTCTGGCTATAAAGAGGATTAATTGTCATAAAAGGAAAGCACTGCCATGTGTTAGCCAAATAGCACCTCTGCACATACGTTACAAGTTTAAACCACAGCCACAACGATGGCAGCCACGTAGACTTTAAGGGTGGAGGGAGACAGCCTTCGCTCCAACCCTTGCTGCAAGAAGAGAAGCACAACTCTGATCGGGCATCTCCGGGGGACCTCTTGTTGAGAGGAACACCACTCGACGAACAGGTTCCATTTCAACGCGTAGCCAGCTCTTGTTGAAGGCGCTCTCGAAGAAATCGTGTCAACTACCCCTTGAGGTAGGCCACTTAGAACCTCCGCGTCCCGTCCATGGGCCAGACGTGGAGCTTCCACAGGTCTGGGTGCGGGTGCCACAGGGTGCCCCGTCTCTGAGTCAGTAGATCCTTCCTTAGAGGAATCGGCCAAGGAGAGGCTGTCACGAGGAGGATGAGTGTCAATGCAGATGGGCTTCCGTCCAAACCCCTGACACTGCATGCCCTTCGAACTAGGCGCCCCACCCGGTGGAAGAGGCATCCGTGTAAACCACAGCATGCCTGGAGACCTGCTCTTAGGGCGCTCCTGCCCATAGTAAAGTCAGGTCTGACCACGGGGGAAAAGACTGCACGGCAGGCCGGAGTTACTTGAACCCGGAACGTACCACGTTTCCACGCCCACCTCGGGACTCGACCGTGAAGCTAGTGCTGAAGTTGTCTAATATGGAGCAGACCAGCGGGATGACCGCTGTGACTGCAGCCATATGCCCCAGGAGATAACTCCAAACCGAGAAAAGAGATCCTCTGCACCGGACAGAGTTTGCTCTTCTCCCAGTTGACCCGAAGGCCCAACAGGCTGAGGTGCTGTAACACCAAGTCCCTGTGCTCGCGACAACTGAGCTCTGGATTGTGCTAGTATCAGCCAATCGTCAAGGTAGTTGAGAATGTGAACCCCTTTCTCCTTGAGTGGAGTCAGGGCAGCCTCCGCTACTTTGGTAAATACATGGGGTGGCAGGGCGAGCCCGAAGGGCAGAACGCGGTACTGAAATGCCTGGCCTTCGAACGCGAACCTCAGGAATGGCCTGTGACGTGGAAGGATCGAGACATGAAAGTACGCGTCCTTCAGGTCTATGGCTGCAAACCAATCCTGGGGGCCGACGCATGGAAAAATGTGTTTCGGCATCAACATCTTGAACGGAAGCTTGTGAAGAGCTCGATTCAAGACTCGCATATCCAGGATCGTTCGTAACCCGCCACCTTTCTTGGGCACTATGAAGTACGGGCTGTAAAACCCTGTCCTCATATCGGCTGGAGGGACCGGCTCTATTGCTCTCTTCGCAAGGAGAGTGGCAATTTCTGCACGCAGGAAAGGGGCATTTGCAGCGTTCCCTGACGTGAAGCGAATGCCGCTGAACTTGGGTGGGCGCCGGACGAACTGAATCACATAGCCGAGCCGGATGGTCCGGATGAGCCCCCGAGACGGTCTGAGGCCAACCAGGCGTCTAAGAACCGTGTCAGCGGCATCAACGGGACAACCAGGGTGCCGGTAGTGGGGCTGTTAGGGGGAACGCAGGGACCCGGCCTGGACGTCTCTAGGCCGGTCCGAAGCGGGGTCAGAGAGTGTGACACTCTTACCTGCGTTCGGGCAGAAGTGAGGCTGGAAGTCCGTGGGGTCGTCCTCCCGGCTCTCGAACTGCTACCTGTAATGAGAGGAGAGTGAGTGTGTACCAAGGCTCTTTTTACAGGTCTGTCCACAACACCTTGTCCCCTCAGGGGACTCAGAGATAGGGAAATCTGCTCTTTTGTCGAGTGTTTTGTCGCTTGACTGCCGGCTCCTCGACGCTGCCGATGTGAAGGCTGCGGAGGAGCGGAGGTGGCAGCTGAGGGCCGCCCACGGCGACGAGCAGGGGGTGGAGGCAGCAGCAGGGTGCCACGGCAGGATGTGACGGACGGCCTCCGCCTGCTTCTCGGAAAACTGCTGGGCAAAAGTCTCCACCGCGTCGCCGAAGAGGCCGGTCTGGGACACGGGAGCATTCAAGAACTGGGTCTTGTCTGCATCACGCATGTCAGCCAGACACAGCCACAGATGGCACTCTTGGACTACCATGGTAGACATGGCACGACCCAGAGCCCGCGCCGCCCTGCAATTAGGTGCAGCTGGATATTAATCAGCATATGCCAATTTCATTGGCGTGTTTGTATACACGCAGAGTAGATTTGCCGTCTCAAAGCGAGATTCCTATTCGTCGGTCACCGACTTGACTCGAAGTGACCGACTGAAATGGAACTACTGCTACTTTTTGCATTTGCTTTATCTTGAAAGCAGGCACATTGCATATATGTAATATTACAAATATTACACTTGAGACAAAGCCTGACCCTCAACCAGATGCTACACTTGCTTTGCTGTTAAACTAATTCAAGAAGCCAAATGAGCAAAAACAGAAAACCAATGAATACTGGTAAATATTAAAAAAAGCATTTTGACATTTTACTTCATGAACTTGTGTTTGCTTTTGCTTAAGGGGTTTTAGATGATGTGTAGTTTATTATTTAAAATGTGCCATCTTGAGACTGTTTTGAGGTTCAGTTAAAATGATATTCATACGTTCACGCCTGTACAGATGTGAAATAATTGCTTATATCCTTCCATATGCTGTTTGTAGTTGTAAAATGGCTATACATGAAAGTGTTTTCATTTTATACATGAATGTTATTTTCGATAATGTTTATGAAGGTTTGCTGGTGTGTTGAATATAACTGCTGGTTCATTACTTCCATATCATTATTGAGCTTCAGGGGAAATCACATGTTTGCATCTCAACAACTACCTTTGCATGCACAGCACATACATGCTTTAAATATGTAAAAGGTAATCCTTGTGTTTCTGGTTGCTTAATGAAAAATTGCTTCTGTCATTAATTGCATTCATGCATTTGATGAATTTATTACCGTCACACTAGCTGTGATTCAAACATCTCAAAGAGCAGCTGAAGTCAAGAGCACCTCGTGGATTCAGTAAAACGCGAAGAATATGACAGATGTCAGAGAAGTTGCCTGGGCAACAGGGATTTTTGTTCCGTGATGGATTCACTGCAGTCACCAGCCAGACATTACAAATGAGTCAGAGAAATGAGTCCCCAGGAATTATTAATGCTGACAAATCTATTGACTGCTGCTCAGCTGAGGGGAATGTAGATGAGGAACTGTAAAAACAGCGAGTGGGACTAAATCCGTTGGGATAGGCTCCACTTACTCAATGGCTGAACTAAAGCGGCCACATGCTGCATTTTATGCACTTAAGATGTTCCCGCAGTAAAAAAGTTTGTGGTGAGCTTTTATATGCAGTTTATAAAGACTACAGTGTGAAAATGCATTTATGAAAACGCAACTGCATTTGCATCTGATGTGGCTATTGAGCCCTCTGTAACTCTTTTAAATTAAATTTTAGTTGATCTAATCCAAGGTGACGGATTAGATTTACATTTGTATTATTTATATATTTTTTTAGAAGAATTTAATAATAGTTGACAATAGTTTTTTTCATGTGTATTTTAGTTTAGGTTTTATTGTAATGTTCTTATGCACGTTTTCTAATATTTCTATTTATCTTTATTTCTGGACTATATAATACTGATAATGACAATAATAATACTTATTATTACTAAAATATGACTGTTTTATTGTTTATATATATATTAATACTAATACTAATAATTATTATTATTGAAATATGATGTTTATTTTGTTTATTGATAATGTTTAGTGCTTGTCGGTAATTACGTATAGCAAAACTTGTTTGGTATGCTGCCCCGGGAGGATGCTCAGGGTTAAGAGGGTAGCCGAGCCCTAGGGCGTACAGTCCTAAGGGCTCGGGAAAGGAAAATGGAGGACAGCCAATTCTAACCCTGAGTGCTCCCCCGGGAGAAAAAGGAGGAGCTGGGGAGGAGGAGGGATACTAAGATCGAGATAAGGAAGGAAGGAAGCCTGGTGAATTTATAGGGCGAAGCTAGGAGTTTGATTGGAAAAATGAGATAAGTGGGAAATTAGAGGGGCGGAGATCGGTAATAATTACCTTCGTACACTCCTCCCGTTTAGGTTTGATAAACATCATTTATTATTTGTCTTTTTTTCCTATTTCACCTTTAGGCTGAGTTATTTTAGGACTATTGAACTATATAATAATGAATTGTATTTTTATGTTCAGCATTGGAAGTATAATAATATTATTATATTATTGAAATATTATGTTTATTTTTATTTATAATAAAAATTAAATCAGTAAAGTTATTTATTGTTATTGCATTAATACATTTGTACAGTAAATATAAAAAGTATTCATTCTTTGACTTATGCATTTGACTGGTACTATTATAATAATTGATAATAATAATAATTTAAAATACTTATTTTTAATTATAGAATTAAAGCAATAAAGAAATATTACTACTGAAATAAGCTCCTTTCATTTTTTTATTAAATATTTACCAACGCGAATTTATTTATGTATTTAATGTTTCAGCCAAACAGTTTATTCCTAATGTTTATATTTTGTTTTATTTTATTTCAGCTTTATTAATTTATTTTATTATTTTATTGATTTGTTGTATTTATTGATCTATGACTAAAGAGTTGAATTTTAGTTGCTTGTTTTATTTATCAATAAAATCACTAATTCTAGACACAATGCTTGGATCAGAATGCACCATGGGATCATGGCATTACCAATTGCTTTTGGTAACCTCTGGTTATCTAATACCCAAGAACTGATTCTTAATGCATGAATAAATATCACATCCGAGGAGAGTTTGGATATCCAATCCGAGCAGTATTGTGATGAATGCTTAACACTGATCAAACGAGGAATATTCAGCTCCTCACACTGCACACAAGTTAAAGCAAAATTGACTTTTTCTAAGGGGATAATTTCACAGAGCGATGCAGGGTAATTGTTCTCCAAACAAATATCGAAATACAATACAGCTTCTTACCTTCTTAATAGAAATAACCCGAATTCCCTGATTTAATGGGAAGAAAAAAAGTGAAAGCTTTCCGTTGCCAGTGGGAAGCAGAGAAATTGAGTTTGGTAGTAATGAGAGAGTTAGTAAATGAGTCATTTGACTGGTGGTGGAGGAAATGATTTCATAGCACTAAAAAGTGGATTGACTGAAATAGTATCAGAACCCACTCAATACAACACACTGTGGCTCTATTAAGAGTTTCATTCAACACTGTTTAAACAGCTTATAAAAGTAATTGCTTAACTAAAGTCATTTAATTGTAATATTCAGGAAAGGTTTTGACAGGGTTTCTGTTTCTTGGAGGAACAGACGTCCCTTTTTGATAACAAATTGCAAGTAAATTTGAGGAAGCAGCGCTGTTCTAATGATGTTACTGTTGTCAATTAGGAATAGAAAAACTATGATCAGTTTTAGTTAAGGACAAAAATAGAAACCCCATTTTTCTACATTAAAAAGGATATTAACAACAACAATATATGTAAAATATTTAGATTTTATTATTAAATTATGAAAAATTATCTAAAACAGAAATATACTAACCCTAACCCTTCTATTAGAATAATAAAAACTGTAAAAAACTTAATAACTGAAATACATTTGATAGTTATTATTTGTTATTATTGTTATATAAGACAAAAATACAAAGCAATTTTTTTTTTTTATTTGTCACTAACAATAATAATATTAATAATAATCCAATTATTTTTATTTAATTATTTCTTATGTATTTTACGCATTTTTCAGATAACAACAACAATAATAATGATAATAGGAAAATCTGTTCAAACCGTAGTTATTTTATTTATTTATCAATCAATCATTCAAACAAGTATTTACGTTTATTTACATTTACATTTATTCATTTAACAAGTATTTAATAATAATATAATATATCATATCATATACAACATTTGTTTACAGAACAAAAAGTATTGTTACAATGCTGCAAAATTATTTAAGTCTGTCTTTATTTATTTGCTTTCAAAATAGACTCACAAATAATTTAGAATCGAATTAGAACTATTATTAACAATTTTATTATAAATCAGGCATACATCCCTCTTTAAATTCCTACAATAAAACTCGCTTTTATCGGTGGACATTTCACTTCAAGAAATCTGAATCATCCCGTTTATTCTATAGGCTAAAATAAGCAGCGTACATTGCTGCTAAACCCGTGGAGAGCGGAGCTCCACTTAGGCTTGAGGAGTGCTGTATGGAGGGCTGTTTGTCTTTGACTTTTAATGACAGTGATCAAGCACATAAGCATCTCTGGAATTCAGAGGGACCCTTACCACCCACCGCCATCAGCTCTATTAAGTCGGAACTAACCCATTTCTGTTTATGCAAATAGAACCGGTAAAGTTTTAATAGATGCGGGTTCATGCGAGCTGCATTGCCCCAAGGACACTTGAGCTAAAGGCCAGATTCGAGTGAAAAGTCAGAGAAGGAAGCTCAGGTTTTTAGTTGAGCTCTCCCGAAGGAGAGTTCTATACTTGCAATTCACTCAAGTAGACCCTGCTGTCTCATATTAAGAAAAAAAATGATTTACTATAGACTAGATTGTGTTATAATACACTCAACAAAATGACAAATGTCTTTATAGCTTTACAAATTAAACTCACACTCTGTAGAAAGCAGGGCATGTACATTTAGACGCACAGTAGAATAAATTATTAATGTGGAAAAATGATACATTCCTGTTCTCAAAGCTGTAGTATGTAATTTATTACCAAACCTGTTAAAATGCTTTTTCATATCTCAGATTAGTATGCAGAGTCGAGTTAGGCTGCTTCCCCTGAAATGTGCAAACACAGTGGCACTGTTTATAATTATATTTAATTATCTGCTATAGATTTGGTTGGTAACAATATTCATTATTTAAAAAAAAAAACTAAAAAAAAAACACTTGATGTACTGTATCTAGACTGCTTAATTTTAAACTATTTAGTTTTATACATTTATAAGGTAACAAATTTAATATTTAAAAAAAATACAAAACTAATGTACTAAAGCTACACTGGCTGATTTTGGTTAAACTGTTAAATAAGTTATGTATGAAAAATACATTCCTAAACTCAAAACTGAAGCGTGTCATTTTTTTAATCTTTGTTAAAATTTTAAAATTTATTTACATATTAATCTGGGATCTGTAGAGTATGCAGAAGTTATTAGGTTGATTCCTCTAACAATTATGTAAAATTTACACACATCGCCTCAAAAAAAAAAAAAAAATTAAATAAAAAACTGTGAGTGACATCAGAACGCTTTTGGGCTAGCAATGCCGTTAATCAGATTATGATATCAGTCCACTGATATTGATCAATATTGCCCCACCACATCCTATATAAAGTTTTTGTTCCGCTGGGCAAAAGTAAAAGTCCTTCCTTTTTCCATGCTGAAATGCAATTATACAGTAAATGCGTGTCATTTTATGTGTTACTGGTACAGTGCTTTCATGATGACTGATAGACTATTAGAAGAAATCATCTCCATCAGTGATGCAACAATCAGAGTTCACTTCTGAGAACAAAGATTATTGACAAAGATTCTACTTTCAATCAATTCGTATATATCTTCCATGCAAGTTATCAAAAGTTATCCACTTTTTTTAATCCCACTTCCACCACATCTCAAAATAAAAAGTAAAAAAAGTATTGCCAATCTTAACCATGGGTTTAATAGACTTGGGTCAGAACTTTTTTTTTTTTTTTAAGAAATTAATACTTTTTTATTTTCAAATTTTAAATTATTTTCAATTGTGATCATGTTTATTTCCCTCTAAACTCTAATAATAATGTAACACTGTTGATTTGATTTTCTATATAAATGCAGTCTTAGTAAATTTATTTCACCCAAACTTTTAAACAGTAGTGCATACGCAATTGATAATTCAATCCTTTCAGCTAAATTATATATATATATATATATATATTATACCACACTGCTGTCTCCTTCATAACCAAGTACACGCAAAATTCACATGCCATTCAAATGAAAAACAGCAACTTATGTTTTTAATGAAATTAATATAAAAAAATGTTTCACTCAAAATTACAATAGAACAGCAAAACTGTTGCAAATGTCGTTTCTGTTGACTTGAGGTCTAGGTCACACAGAATGAACAACTTTTTTTCTTTTTTTCACAATAAAAACTGTAGTGGTACTGCTATTTACTGGCCTATATTTCACATTTTCTAAGAAGCCCGAATCCAACCGAATCCCACACACAGAATTGAAGCAATCTAGCAGAAATTCACACATGACTGAGCCAGTTGTAAGACTACCGAATGCGCTCGTTGCCTTTAACCTAACTCTTAGCAGGTTGTAGCAAACATCTAAAAATCACTCATTCAATAAATCTTGATGACATTCAGCGATCCCTGCATGCATGCACTCACTCCCTTCCCTGCAATCTACTTGGACCGTTACCTTAGCAACAGGTTTCACAGCATTGCAACCAACAGTTGGCAGACTGCATCACTGCCATTGAGCTAATGGCTGTAGGGAAACACAGGACAGAGCATTTACACACCATCAATGCATTAATCATATGAATGTCAGTGATAATCACAGGCCATCACAAGCTCAGACCAGCTCAATCCTGTTATGTAACACCTTAAAAATATGCTTGAATATGCATGCGCTGTGATGTAAGTATAAGTAAGGATATATTTTCAGAAATTGGCCTATGGTCTGGTCAGTGAAAAAACTGACAGGTTAGAAACAGAGCTAAAGTTTGTGAACAGTGCTTTCAAAGGACGCATTTCTCAATACTAAGGTCATATTTCATGCAGTCTCCAACATTCAGCTTGGAACTGCAGTAAATGTCACTTCCAGAATGCACAAACAAAATCTACCAAAACGCTTCATACATGTTTCAAATCAAGTCATTCTTCCATTAAACTAGCAAAGGCTGTCACAGACACACTTATGAAACAATGGCAATATCCTTCTTCTGTAAAATTTCTTCACAAAACAAGACGAACTGTACAGATCTTATGTGTCAGAGGATCACCTGCGCTGCCATCTTTAAACTTTCCTTTTTGCAGTACTGTTGAATTTATTAGCTGGTGAATAGGATTTGCTTATTGTACTGTTATCGACGGTTATCGTGCATTGCAATGTTCAAAACGGATGTTATAACGAACATCAGTAGATTTTCTTTTTTTTTTTTTAACTAGCGGCTCATTCATTAATTTGTATTAATTTCTCTTAAAGGGATAGTACACCATAAATAATGAAAATTCAATTACTCTTATGTAAGGATGTGTAGGTGTGGCAAGAAATAAGTATGGAAATAGGAGGAATGATGTAATTCTTTTTAAAATTGCGCATAGGACATTGTTTTTTAAATCAGTATCTGAATAGAATGGGAAAGCATGATACAAGAAAATGTGATAAATGTGGACATATAGAATCTATAGAACCTGTGTGGCATATGAAAGGCAAAGATTTTGAGTAATTCAGGGTTTAAGAATGATTTGTATAAATGATTTATCACTTCAGGTATTGTTAGGAAATGGTCCACATCAATCAAAAATAAAACAGGAACTTGTTGCTTTTATAATAGAATTTAAGAACAGATAAAGTGTATAAGGGAAATAAGTATAAATAAAATGTAGGTGTACATGTAATAAAGTTTAAGGTTTATAACTTCCCCTAACTTTCCATGTCACCCACTTGGATGGGTAACCGTCAGTAAAAGAAGAAAAAAAAGAAAGCAAGAAAGATTTTCTTGAAATCTGAGAGCTTTCTAACCCTGCATAGACAGGAAGGGGTAGGCTATATTCTGTCTTTAAGCTGGATTCCTTCCAAGTTTTCAGCATTAAAGAAATCATGAGGGGGTAAGCTTCCAGACCCCGGTTGACCAGATACTCTGTTTTATTTTATTCTTTTGTACCTTTTCACCTTTTTATATCGTTTCACAGACATTTCACACTTGTCTAATATAAATATGCTTTGTTACATTCTTTATTTACTCTTAAAAAACGGAACTGGAATGTGACAACATGCCCCCAGGTGGTTTTAAAGTTAAAGTTTGTTTTTAAGTTTAAAAAGTTAAGTTTAGGTTATGAACACATAGCAAAACTCAACAAAATCAAAACTCAACTTTGTGCTGTTGTTTTCCCTCCTAATGAAGTTACTTCCGTCTTCCGGGATGTCACTGTGGAACCTTTGATGCACACATGGTCTGAACTTGTTTTTTTTTCTGCCGCTGTTACTTTTTTGCTTCAACGACAAAAAAACCAAAACCTTAATATTGCTTAAATATTACCTTATGTGAAACAAATCAGTGTTTCCCTGACAACAGTTGGATTTGTCTCTATAAATTACTCAGATATTGGTAAAAATGGCAAAAATCTAAAAAATCTGTCATCATTTCCTCCCCCTCGAGTAGTTCCAAGCCTGTTTGAATTTCTTTGTCCTGCTGAACACCAAGGAAGATATTGTGCACCAAGTTTGCAACCAGGCTGTTTTGGGTCACCCCTGACTTCCACAGTATTTTTTTTTCCTACTATGAAATTCAGTGGTCACCCAAAAGAGCCTGGATACAAAGAGTATCTTTCTTTGTGTTCAACAGAACAAATAAATGAATACAGCTGTGAAACTACTCGATGGGGAGTAAATTATAACAGAATTTTCATTTTTGAGAGAAGTATTCCTTTAATTCTAAAACTGAATAATTTTTTAATCAAGTTTAATTTTTTTTTCTGCTGCTTTGGGACATGAACAGTAGAAATGACCCTCCTCATATCTTATCTCTGTCCATCAGTGAGAGGTTATAGTGGAGTCATACTGCAGACGGCTCAAAGGTTCTGCTTATACGCGATTCTTTTAAAAGTGGCAGTTTTTTTAAATAAATGCTTTAATCTTTTTAAAAGGAAACGTAACCTTGATCTGTTTGTCTGGTGAAACATACAATAACCTGAAGTTCAATGGACAGAATAAAAACCTTACACAAAGCAAAAAAAAAAAATAATTGCAACAGCTTTTAATGTGAGGAAATATTGTCTTCTTACACAAGGGGATCACTGATAAATAAAGTATTATGTCTCACAAAACACATTTTACAAAATGAATCACAAACATTTTCAAAACTTTACATTTAAACATGTTACACAAAATATTTACATAATATTAAGTCTTCCTTTAAGCAAGAAAATGCATGTACCTTAATGTACAAATGAAACCTTACTTTCAAAACAAATATGAAAAAACAAACCTATAATCCTGAGAAAATGCTGGGTTATACTTTAGTGCACACCATCATTTCTTTAAGGCTAAGCAACTTAAGTTTACATTTACGCATGAGAGACGGCAACAATATGGAGTTTCCCCCTATTTGTTCCTGAGGACGAGTGTCGCTGACAGTGCTGTAAAGTACAGTTCCTTAAATGACCAACCATTGATTCCCTTCGTGGATGTGAAGAAATAACAATTCCTGCACTGCGTCACTGTGTCTCCTCTGACATCATCACTGAGAGGTTATGTATAATCCTTCAACTATAAAACGCTTCTCTGCTGCCCCCTCGTAGCGGAATCAAGTCAGCGCAGGTGAAAACTGCAATGCAAACCTGCACAAATGGGACCTTTAAGAGCATGTACTGCTTTACAGAATGGAATTTCAAATGCTCATTGAACAATAAATAACTCCTCTAACAAAACCAGGCCAACAGAACGTCTAGCTGAACAAAATCCTGTAGGATTGCAAGATGAATATTGAAATAGGTGGACACTTTGAGTGCAAAACGGTGTTAATTGTATTATTATTGATATTTAGAGAGGATGCGGTGCTTGTGCGTCCATAAGGGTGGATGTTCATCTCTTTTACCTGTCCAGCAGGTTGCTTTAAATATCCTCCAGGGGTCTACAGTTCATACAGTATTTACAGCTTATCCGTCCTGCTAAATTCGTGAAGAATTCAACGCAGAAGGATTAGAGAATCTCTAACTAGCAGGAAATGCCACGGTATGTTATACAATGGCCCCCAAAACCCGTCCTTAGGGCTTTATCTTTGGAATGCTAATGAAAAATTGATTGTCGTTTTCGGGGCAAGGGTAACGTGTGAATGGTGTTAAAGTGCTCTGTGGCATTTCAAAGACGGGACTCCTTCGAGAAGCTAAAATAGATAACATGAGGAAAACGGAAGACCACCGCTCTCCCCGAATCCGTTTAAATGTTAAAGCCGTGATTCAATTTTAAATTGTCATTCTTGCGTGCAATAAGCCGAAAATAATTTTCGGCCTAAAAAACTTGTCCAATAGGGGAACCACCAATCCCCAGTTTTGGGTTTTGAAAGCTTTTGGTGACACAGTTCATTTGTAAATGAGTGCAGTAACTTAAATATGCATACAGTACAATGTATTTTTAACAATATTCAAAGATGGGACTTTTCTTATAAACATTTGAATGCAAGTGCAAATCTAATATTATATTGGGTAGCAATACGTTGTCTGGAAAAATTAAACTTTTAAAATTAAATTTTTGGAGTAATAATTACTAATTATTTTTAATGGTGCTTCTCATTACTGTGATGGAGCTAAAACTACTGTAATAAAATAATATTTAAAAGCAGAAAACATTTACTCTAGTATATACATTTATTTATATATATTATGGTAATGAGAATTTGGGGAATAAATTGATACTAAAGTAATGACACCAAATATAAAATTCTAAAATAGTATTGATTTGGGATAGGCAACATATAATTTTTCTTTTGATTTTGGGGTGTAATGCGACCTGGACATGTTTTGTGAGATTTATTATATTGTAGAAAGATTTCCAAAATGTGAAGAGGGCACTTTGGGCGACTTCCTACATGATTTGATAGAGAGTCCATGAGAGAGAATGATGTGGACAGAATGGATGATGGGTAAATCAGCAGAAGAAGATCTCTCCGTCCATTGAGGGCTCTGCAAGGGGCAGCAGATGTGATGCTGGAGACAAAGAACGACAAGATCTGAGGAGAACATTCATCTACACTGAGCCACAGTAAATACAGACATCTTTCCTGCAATAAACGTCTGAGACGGATACATAACACACGAATCCTATTAGCCCCTTAAAAGCAAACCCTCTTCCTTCTGGAAATGTGTGACGTTCTGCGACAGAGAACTTGTTACCAATTCCAGTCAGAACGGACACGGTGGTTGTGGTTTGCAGGCTAATTGAATCAATTCTTTATCATTACCTCTATTGAATTAGTGTGTGTGTGTGTGCTCACCTGCATCCTGAGGAGGCTGGCTCTTGCTCTTCTTCTTCTTTTTGTCCTTCTTCTCCTTTGAAGAAGCCAGCTGAAGCAGACGTGAGGGGATCTGGTTTTGTCCTTCTAAACTCTGAGTTTTGCCGCCCAGAGAGAAGAGGCTGCGGCCCTTCTGTTTGGAGTCCATCCTGGACAGAGAGTTCTTCCTGGGGCTGGACGATAACTCGCCTTCCCAGATCTCTCGCTCGATGGAGCTGCTGCTCTGGAGCTTCAGGGAGTCCTCTGATGTGCTGGAGGGTGTGCGATGAAGCCGAGCCTGTGGATGACATTATAATAAAAACAAAAGGGTTATGTTAAGGTGCAAAACACACTCATATTAGCTTGAACTTGTCATTAATTGTGTTTTACATGACTATTCAAAATTATTATTTGAAGAATGGATAATTAATGAAATATGAACATTTGGGGATGTTATGGCAGATAATATATAAATGTAAAATAATATTATATACAATAGGGGCAGTAAGTTTTTTTTTTTTTTTTGTAAAATCAATTCATTATTTAATCAACAAGAAGGCAATAAACTGAAGTGACAGTAAAGACATGTCTACTGTACTTAAAACTAATG
>JAUMHG010000043.1:4683528-4700761 GCA_032359395.1 Enteromius anoplus | reverse complement strand
AATGGCAGAGGATCCCCAAATCCAGGTGTGAAAAACTAGTTGCATCTTTCCCAAAAAGACTCATGGCTGTATTAGATCAAAATGTGCGTCTATTTTAAGATTTTAAACACTGATTAACTTTAAAATTGTCCTTTATCACATCGCAGATGTAAAAGCACTGTAGAGGGACCGTGTTTTGCCATCCTTAATTTGTTTTAAGCAAAATAACAGACAAAGTAGTCCTAAAATAGGTCACATATAACCTGGTGCTATAAGGAGTCTCAACAATCTTTTGTATCTTCTGTCTCATATTTTCCTTTTTAAAGTCCAGTTTCAGTCTGTATTATACTAAAGAGGCCCAATAATGTCATGCCTGCTTGCTTACTTTATGTCAGTTTTTGATCTGAGGCACTGAAAGGGTGAATACATACAGTCTATTGGAAATGTTTACACAGATCTCAAATTACGGCCAGCACTGCTACTGAACAGCGACCTGTACAAAGCTCCCACAATAGAAAGCCTGTATTAAAGCGACCTGCACCGCTGATGGTTATTCACTCGTCTGGAAAGCACACTGAAAAAGCTCTTTCGCCTTTGTTATAACCCAGCTACAGGGTCACACAGGTGATGCCAAATCGGACGGGCGAGAAAGACGGTCAACAAAGGATCCCTCGAGGGAGTGAACGCGGCAGGAAAACGTGAGGAACCAGAAAAATGGCTTCTGATTTGACCCTAGAGAAGTTCAAATTTCTATCCTGGCCAGGGACTAATTATGTTCACACCCTCGAAAAACTAAGTGGCTGTGTACAGTTTTAAAACCATTAACAATGCACAACGCTGCATTGATAAGCAAGTCCATGCCAGATCTCAGACTGTCCACTGTGTGCCTCTGCGTGTGGAGAACACTGCAGTCTGTTGTCCCGAACACATGAACTGCCTACAGAGAGCACAAACACACACTCTCTGGGTGATTCGTACAGCAGTTCCCATCAGTGTGTGTGACGATATCACACTGCTGCTGAAAAAACAAAGTGATTAAAGAGATTATAAATGAAAAGAGCTGTGTTGTTTAGGCATAAGCGGTAGAACTACAGCTGTAAGATCTGTGAGTCAGACAAAGTTTTGTTTAATTATAAAGCGCACAAGACGTTTTAATTGGACTTATTCATTCTTTTTACACACTTCAATCAGATCCATTTGTCCAGGAGAGTCAAAGATGGCATGAACAGAGATCATCAAATGTGCGAATTTTAACAAATATCTACATGTTATATCAATTTGTGGTTGGTAAGATTTGCAAACGTTTTTGAGAGAAGTCTCTTATGCTTCAAAAGGTTAGATTTATTTGAATATGGTAAAAAAAAAAAAAAATATTCCTGAAATGTAACACAACTGTTTTCCATTTAAATATACTTTAAAATTAAAACGTTTAAGCTCTTGCACACCCAGTGCAAATTTTTGATATGCACATAGAGGGTTAGTTCACCCCAAAATAAAAATTATGTCTTTAATCACTCACCCTCATGTCGTTCCAAACCCATAAGACCGTCATTCATCTTCTGAACACATACAGCATAAGATATTTCTAATGAAATCTGAGCGTTATCTGACCCTCTATAGACAGCATGAACAACTGAAATGATCCCCTGAAGTTGAGCTACTGATTTCACATGGACTGTTCTACTATGTTTCTGGATCTGGGATCATTTAAGTTGTGTTGCTGTCTATGTGTAGGTCTCTGATTTCATCAGTAACATCTTATATGTGTTCAGAAGTTGAGGTATCATGGGCTTGGAATGACAGTTTTTTTGTTTTTGTTTTTTTGGTGAACTAATTTTTTTATTTCAGTTAACAGTTCAAAATGCAATATTCAAAGTCACTAAATATGTTTTATAACAAATGTGCTTGAATCGAAACGCAAGCATGCAGAGCCGTGGGGAAGCAGTAAACACATTAAGCTGTGGTGCTCACGCAAGCAATTCAGGTTCAAGGCACCTGGTGTGTTTAGTTCTCTCTCTTTCTGTCTTTCCCTTATCCAAACACAAAATTGCATGCTTGCCAACTGCTCTATTTTGCTATAAAGATGCTTCGAAACTCTCTCTGTAACACGGGCCCAAAACTCTAAAGTCTGCTCAGAGCCAAACATGGCCCAGTGTCCCTGGCAGTATCTGGCACCACTGCCGTTCTCACTGCATATTTGCGGCGCTAGGGGAGAAGCCAAAAAGGCAGTGCCAGCAGACTCTGTAGAGCGCAGAGCATTCAGAAGTGTACCCAATAAAAACACATCTGGTTTAAAAAAAAAAAATGCACAGACTGTGCGCTGGCTCTCGATGCATGCACGGGAACAAAAGCTGTAATACAAAGGCAACTATTTCGGGATCAAATTTAGGGCACGATAAGAAAATGTTAAGCAGTTAGTGGGACATTTTGAGTCTGATTTCTGTGCCTGACGTTCCTATGTTCCCAAAGGACCATTTGTGTTTCCAAGATCTGCGTCTTAAAACTGCGCAAAGCTCCGAAATCTCTGGTTTGTGCTGATTGTAAAGATGGTGATTTTTAGCCGCAGTACAGCGCTATGAAGTCACTTGGCCGCCGGCCCGTTTCCATCATTCTCTCCAGGCTGAGAGCCAAAGGAAACCGTTAGGATTTGAGCAGCGGCTCCCAGACTGTCACCAAACTGAGCCGCCCCACGACTCATGCAGCTCTTGACCTCCACATGCATGCGCAAACACGCGCACACACTCATGCGCAAACTCCATTTACAGTCAAAACACTGTATCTGAGCTTTCCCAGAGGCATTTCTCCAAACCAACTGCCATCCAGTCTTCAGGAGTCATTAAGAACGGAAGGGGCTCAAAACCATTCAGAGAAACGCACTGAATGAAAAATGTACTGGGATCAGTCAATTACTTCTAAAATATACTACAGGTCAAAAGTTTGGGGTCAGAATGGTTTTATTTTAAATAAATTAATAATTGTATACATTATATTGATTAAAAGTAACAAAAGAATGACATAACATTCAATATCAGATAAATGTTCAAAATTCTGAAGCAAAAAAAGGTTTTTTGGTTTCCACAAAAATATTAAGCAGCACAACTGTTTTCAACTTTTATAATAATAAAACATAGTTTCTTGCAAAGCAAATCAGCATATTAGAATGATTTCTGAAGGATCATGTGACACTGACGAGTGACAACTCAAGTAGTTATGCTGGGATAAATTACATTTAAATATACATTAAATTAGAATATATATATATTATTCAGCATATTAACACATTTAAATCTAAATCTGTTTTTTTTTTTTATTGTATTAATATTTTACAGTATTACTGTATTGAGTTGAATCATTTACAATAAATGATTTATATTGACTTCCAATGCACTGCTTCAACTGTACCAAATCAAAATGACTCAGTGACTCTATGACCACAGGCATTTAAACATGAATTGCCGTGTGAGAAAATATCTGATACAGAAAAGCTTGATGGCAATGACACTGAAGACAGTTTAATATCTAGAGCTTAAGGATTTGAGGTTTGGAAGAAATGACATCTGTGCTAATGACTGTTAAGACCGATCAATCCACACATCTTCTTCACTGAATGATCAAACTGGCAGATCAGCGCTTCAGGGTGTTTGTCTGTTGAACCACATTAAACAGCTGAGAACAAGCTGCACCTTGTGCGCAAACACACATAAACACACACACACACACACACAGTTTTAAGCCTGGCATGATGTGGGAATGTCAGATGTCTCAAGCCAACAAAAGAACCATGAATCAACAAATAAGACATGACAGTGTTTGGCCGCTCAGAAAGAACAGCTGACTACAAGCAACACAGACATGGCCATCGTGTTTTGCAGGAACAGATGCTTTCTATGAACAGAAACTACACCTTAGCTTGAAAGCAAAAATCATAAATGATCTGCTCTGACAGATGATGTCTAGAAGACATTACTGAGATATTGCAGACTAGACCAGTTTGAGACGTTTACAATAAGACATCAGAGATTTCATGAAACATTTTTCACCACAGACTTCTATCAATGTATCTGACAAGCAATGCTGTCCACATTCATTTTATAAAATGAATGTATAAAAAGTTCAAACTTAAACACAAAAAGCTCTATCTATCTATTCAAATACGTGTATGTGTGTGTGTATACGTATGTGTGTGTGTGTATACCAATCTATGTAACAACCTATGCTGTTAACAAAACGAATAAACTAAAAACTCAACTAAAAAATCTTATTGTTTGCGAAAAATGTATATCCTTCAGTTTCTACTACATAAAGTCTCAATGCAACAGCAGCGAATGTCAACATTTCAGATCTTCTTACCTTGATTAAAACTACATCCAGAGTTCTCTCTCCTTTGGCACACAAACTATACCTCCGCTTGTATCGCTCGTACATCTTTCCAACACGAGTAAGAAGAAACTGTGACACTGAACAAAGCTTATTTCCCACATGAGGTCCTGACAGGCACAATCTCCACGGCTCAAGCGTTTGGAAAAATGAGACGCCCCTAATCTTTCACATCTGTGTGAAGGGCCGGCCCCTTTCCCTCGCTCATCCCCCACTCCACTCTTCTCTCTCTCTCTCTCACACACACACACACTCCCGCAAACAGTCTCTTTTCCTCTTTTTTTTTTTTTTGCACCATCCCACCCTGCTGGCTCTATCTCACACATCTGCACACGGGTCCTTCCGGCTATGAAGTACCTTTTAATAGACCAGTGTCTTAACAATGGATCAAACATTATATTCAGAATTTTAACACATGCAAATCATATTATTCGGATTATTTAAATCAAATCAAGTTATCAAAGTTATCAAAAGTTATCAAAAATCAAGTTATAATTAATAACAACACTGACTAAAGATGTAAGAAAAAAAATGTATAATAATATATATATATATATATATATATATATATATACATATATATACGTATGTGTGTGTGTGTGTGTATATGAATAAAAGTTAAAAAGAAAAATAAATAACAATTTAAAAAAATAAACAAAAGTTATAAACAATGTGATTTAAAATATATATATAACAATAACAATACTTTTTTCTAATAAGAATGATATATGGATTTGAGGAATTCTGTGGCATTAGTTTATTTCAGTCTAAAAAACATTCCCATAACATCTAAATGAACAAGTTGACAAGCGAGTTAACTGTCATGCAGCAATGTCTAACCTTAGCTATTTTAGTTCCTCTTAAACATCTTGGCAACGTGTAAATAATCAAGTTATAATTAAAGCGTCTAATCTTGAGCAGAGCATATTTCTGAGAGTCTGATAGCCTTTCATAGAAATACTTTCTTACAAGCAGAACAAGAACCATGACCCACACGGTTGCTTTTCTCCTTCCTTCTCGGAGCTCAGTCCTTGCAGGAAAGCCTGTCCAGTCCGGTGGAGTACACAGATAACAGCCCTGATGCCTCTCTGACGAACACCGCCATTGAACCATCGTCAAAGCTTTTCAGTGTTTAGCCCAGCATATACACACACACAATCACAAACACACCCTCTGCCCAGAGGAAACGAGGGCGAGCAACACCTACTAGTGATTTCTTCCATCTGCTCATGATCTCCAGAGGTGAAATAAGTAGAAACTGAGGCTCCGTGTGTTGCCAGGATTTGCAGGAAAAGGCCTTCAGCACTTGTGGTTGACATAAAAGAGTAACCCCCAGCCCCCCATTCCCCTAAACGGTTGTAAAGAAGCCTGTGGACGAACAGCTGGCCCAGAGGTCACAACATTAAACTGTCAGCATCTTATAGGAGAACGGCTGATCTTCCCAGCTCAAAACACACAGTGCTGTGAAAAAGCATTATGTAACCGGTTATATTGTGCCATGCAACTTAATAACAGCTTTTTCTATCAATTGCTTGTTTGAAAGCGTACACTATATCTTTATAAGCTAACTCTCTCTTGTAGTCCTGAACTCTCACAAAGTAAACAAATCCACATTGCTTCTGGACTTCACGGGTCATTGCTACCATATCTAGTGTTTCTGTGAACACAGACACAAAAGCAACTGTTTTATCTTGAATAACAGAAGCAGAATCACTTTGTGAGTACAGCACTTTAGAGTAAACCAACAACACTGAACACTGAAAATCATGTCATCTGGCAGAACACATTATGGCCACATATACAGTAGCATTAAAAAGTTGGCAAGATTTTATTTATTTATTTATTTATTTTTAATGTCTCATGGTCACCAAGGTTGCATATTGTTTAATAAAAGTGCTGTAAAATCAGCAATATTGTGAAATATTACCATTTAAAATAGCTTTTACTTTTTTGAATATGTTTTCAAATGTAATTTATTAAGGCCTATGTGAAGCAAAGCTGAGTTTTCAGCAACAGTCTTCAGTGTCACATGATCCTTCAGAAATCATTCTAATATGCTGATCAGCTGCTCAAGACCAAATTATTATGGTTATCAGTAGCTACGTTGCCACCCACTTATTTTAATGCGCATTTTAAAAATATTGCATAAAAAATGCTGCATGGAAATGCCAAGATGCACATAAATCTAAAATTATAAGGATAAGTTTTTTACAAAATAAGAAAAAAAATGCATTACCAAAGATGGAAACATATTTATTCCCCAATTCACTGGACTTTGCACTATGAGACGGGATAACTTGCCTAGCAGCGGACAAATCTTGTTCACGGCATTGCTATGGTCATTGTAAAATGCGAGGTGCAAGGGATTTATATCATGTATGAAAATTATTATATTCAGTGCGGCTTCTCATATATTGTGATATTTAGTGCCACAGTTTACCAGGAAGTGACGATTTTGTTCTCTTTGACTCATTGGATGGAAACGGTACTTTATCTGCATATGTTTTATGCAATATTCCAGTTTTGCGCATAAGTATAATTCCAATCTTTGGATGCAAACATAACTAGTGTTGACAACAGATGTGCAGCCTAATATTTTGTGGAAATACTTACTTTTTTATTTATTTAAAATAATATATAAGATATTTCATTACATTATAAATGTCCTTTATCCTCAATGAATAGGAGCATTAATTCTTTAACCAAAAAAAACAACAACAAAAAACCTTTTGAATTCTAGCACTGACTCCACATGTGCAAAGACATATAACTGCTGGATATTCAGCTGTTTATAATAATTCTCAGATCTTTTCATAACTAGCAGTCCTAAAGATGAAAGGGAGGACCACATCTGTGATTGGTTAAACTTGTGCCCGACATCACGGGGACCCGACCGAAATGCTGCTGAGTAACAGGATGTTACGTTATGTTTTCAGGGAAATATCGCCCCCATTTGGAGCTTTGTGCTCAAAATTATTTACTTCAAAGCAACTGTAAATATCAAACCCCTCACTGAATGTTCAGGATCTTGCTGACATGCCTGTTTTGGTTAAAAAAAAGATTTGAAGTCGCATTTGTTTTGTTAGGTTTGCGATTGTATCAGCTTTTTAAAAATATTTGGCACATGAGTCAAAATCATCCATTAGCATAAAACCAAAAAAAATGACAGAAACACTGACAGCCCTAGTATTTTTGCAACTTAACTATGATGGTATATCATTCATGTCTCAACATACACCCACAGCATATATCATAAGTGTAGTGCAGTAAATTAAACACAGTCTGAAAACACTGTATTCTTAGTACTAACCACTGGTGCATCTTTTTTGTCAGTGATATCAGGCCACATTGTCTTCTGAGAGTCTATGCGATCCTCCAAACTTGCATCGGACTCTGTGAGAAAACATTCAATACCTTTAATCAGTCAGATATAAAAAGGTGAAAGAACAAAGAGTACAAATTTGCATCAAAAACACTGGAATATCGGAGTCATTTTCATGATAAATGGACTAAAAACATGTCCTGCGCTGCAACAGCATTAACCAAACAGGCATGTTTCTGGAAACGCTAAGTCTGGCTATTTTAGTTCAGTTACGTAACTCCGCAAAGATAACAAAACTCTTTAAAAACATGGGTGTACCAATGTACTTTTTCGGTCACTGTGAGAACGGAGAAGAAAATAGGAAGTTCAGGAAATGGATGCTGACCTCGTCTTGCAACTTCCCTGGACATCCCATAATGACATCACCTGTTGCTAAGCTATTTTTTGTTATGTACATAAATCACGATGAATACACCCTGTTCACTCAGGCGTGTGCCTGTCGGAGACGCACAGGCTACTTTTAATTATCCTGTTGGATCTGAAAGGTATAATTACTTAATTTTGGTTTATCATGGAAGGCGAATGCTCTTAAAGAGACTCTTATGCATTCACAGTGTAATATCTGATCAGTGATTAAACATGAATGTTGGCAATGGATTTTTGTAAGTTTCTCATTGCTTTAGACTACCAAAATCTCATTAGTTTGAACCAGGAAAACTGTTGGAGCAACAAAAAAATATATATGTCATCAAATGCATGTACTACTATATTTTTAGGAATACAAGTCAAGGTTTTAATATCATCTGAAAATTGCTGCAACTTCCAAAACAACTTATATCAACTTATAACATAGATTTGTGTCGAATGAGATGTAATTCAAGTTGAATTATCACTTTATCCAATTTTGTATAGCTTTGCCATTTATCGTAATAGTTTACAAGGAGTACTACTTTAATTAATAATGCTCTGTGTACTTTACATTCTTGTTCTGTTTTGAATACCATTCATTTTAAGGTTTTGTCGTGCAGTGACTGGAATTAAAATACACATCTATAACATTTACAGTGTACAGATTTCATTTCTTTTACCGGTATTTTATGTTATATTAGGTGCAGCTTTAATTTAGAAAACAGTCTGACAGATATTTTCCACTTTTCATTGTTCAACTCACCCTTCAGGAGGTCTTCTTCACCAATTAGTTGAACAGGTTCATGCACCGCAGCTTCTGTCTCTTGAGACACAGGATCTAAGCTTGGTTGGGCTTGCTCAGGACATACAGAAGAAACTAAAATGTCATCCTCATGACAAAGAGCATTTGGGACAAGTAAGGCACCATCTTGATGGTCACTGTGGACCAAAACACCCAACAGATCTGCATTGACCTCCAGGGTTTCCTCAGAGATTCCAAACTCATTTGACATTGCTAATTCGTCAGAGGGACCTAGCAAGACATCTCCAGATTCATCTGTGTTTACAAAACCTACAACCGCATCCTCTGCTGAAAGGTCTACGGCTGATGTCTCCTGCATGACCTCACTGCTTGAAGTCATATCCTGTCTGGGATCCTGAGAGGAGTCATCTGGGAGATTCACTTTCTCCATATCTGCGGGAATCCCTGACTCAAGAACTTCCTCAGCTAAAGCCTGGGCTTCCCAAACGGATTCGTTCTCTCGATTCCCTTGAACGTTCTCCATCCTCTCAAAACTAGAACCTGAAAGAACCTCTAAATCTTCTGAGGCGTCTTCACTAGTCGCAGGTACTGGACCAAGCTCAGTTTGCAAGATGCTGGAAAAACTTATTTGTTGTCCGTCAAACTCCCTTTCTTCAACTGAAAGAATTATTTTTTCTACAGGCAGAAGCTCTTGATTTACTTCATGCTGGTGTAAAACGCTTTCATCTTCAGCAGCCGAAGTCCTTGAGGTTGTATCACTAAATTCCTCCGTTGGTTGGTCGCCATCGGTTTCAAAGTATGGCATTTCAAGACTCTCCTTAAACTCCTCATCGGTTTCTTCTTGATCACAGGTTCCTGAAGAGTCAAGATCTCGCCTACCTTCCACATCACATGTGATCTTCTCACAAATGCCTCCCTCCAAATGAGTTCCTGCATCACCGGTTTTATCACAAGCATGCATTTCATTTCCCACCAAATTTTGGGGTGAGCAATCCATAGGTGTATCTCCATCAGGATTTAGGTCCAGTGGTTTCTTGCTTTCTTTTTGAACATCTTCTAGATCTATGAGATCTCCGCACTCATCCTCTTCATCATCATCAGTCTCAGCACCCTGAGAACAAGATTCAACATCCGAGCTTTCCGGCGTGTCCAAAGACTGAGTGATTCCCATATCTCCTGCCTCAACGATGGGGCCACGTTCAGATAGCTCCTTCTCCTCCACAAAATTGTGTCCTTCTTCCTGATTTTCCCCTTCAGCACAAACCGGTGTTTCACAGATTAAGCCGTCTGCTTTATCAGCTTCCTCTTTCTGTTGTCCGCAGGAAGGGGTTCTGTTGACTATGCTCTCAGAACTGCTCTGCAAAGCATCACTACTATCTCTAATGTCACCGGTACTAACTAAACCAGTAGTTGAACGCTCCTCTTGCTCTCTGCAATTAGTCTCACTGTTTTCACAAGCACACGCCTGCTGATCTGAGCCATTTCCATTGTGTAGGAGAGCCGGGTCAGTTTCACAGCTGAGCGAGGGACCTCCGTCACCCTCCCTGATCCGTGAGGGATCCAGGTGGTCATTACGTTCTCCTTTGTTTTCCTCAGTGCTGAAAGGAGTGAAGCTTCGTTCTCTCGTATCAAGGGAGTCGAGCTGTGCCTCTTCACAACAGCAATCTCTGGTCTCCAGGCCGTCATCACATTCTTGGGCAATGTGCAGAGAGTCTGAGCTCTGCCGAAACGCAACTCCTCCCTGAACATGAACACAGAACAACAGCTTAGGGTTTTCTCTCCGTCAAGCAATTCTGTAACTCTACAGTTATGTCAGTGCAATGAATAGCAGATCTACAGCTGTTGGAAAAAACTTTATGGTGGAGGTTGAAATCTGAGGGATATTTCTTGGCAAACAAGTTCCCTTCTGTTGACTGCATAATGGTATGTATTCATTTAGCAGACATTTCTAAAATCCAAAGCGACTTGTGAAGAGAAGAAGACAACACAGTGATTCATCCTAAAACAGCAGTAACATGTTACATATGTTACAAGAGTATGAATTTCGGTATTTAAAAAATAACGGCAAAAATGAGTAATGTATGAATTGTGTGTGCGGGTTTATGTGGTTTATGAGGACACAAATTTGTATAATGACATGGGTATGGCATAGGTATTACAATATGATGGAGATTTATGAGGACATTTTCAGTGTTCCCGTAATTCAAAAGGCTTAAAAAGTTTACGTATGGTTAAAACCTTTAAAGTGTGTCTTTGTTAAGGGAACACGCCACTGTTTTTGATAATAGGCTCAACTCTTAATCTCATTCAACTCCTCTAAAGTCGAACAGTTGAGTTCTACCGTTTTTTAATCCATTCAGACAATTTTGTTTTTATCTCAAACCTTCTCTGGATCTATGAGATCTCTGCACTCATCCTCTTCATCATCAGTCTCTGCACCCTGAGAACAAGATTCAACATCTGAGCTTTCCAGCGTGTCCAAAGACTGTGATTGTGATTGTGACTGTGAGTGATTCCCATATCTCCTGCCTCAACGGTGGAGCCACGTTCAGATAGCTCCTTCTCCTCCACAAAGATGTGTCCTTCTTCCCGAAATTCCCCTTCAGCACAATAATAGACTCATCTCCCAATCTCATTCAAACCCCCTAGAGTTGAACCGTTTAGTTTTACGTTTTTTTAATCCATTCAGCCAATCTCAGAGTCTGACGGTAGCGCTAGATCATTGAATCTGATTAGACTGTTAGCATGGAAGTGACATGTGTCAGGTATGATTTCCCATACTATGAATTTGTGGTCTGCATTTAACCCATCCAAGTGCACACACACACAGCAGTGAGAAGTGATTAACCACACACTGTGAACACACACCCAGAGCAGTGGGCAGCCATTGCTGCGGCGCCCGGGGAGCAGTTGGGGGAACAGTGCCTTGATCAAGTTTCTCACCTCAGTCGTGGTACTGAAGGTGGAGAGAGCACTGGTTATTCACTAACCCCACCCACAATCCCTGCCGGACCTGGGACTCGAACCCACAACCTTTGGGTTACAAGTCTAACTACCTATCCATTTAACGTTTAACTCAAGGGGATTTGGAAAATGAGCCAGTTTTTTTAATTAAAGTGGCATGTTCCTTTGATATATAATTATTATTATTATTATCCTGGCATATTAACAAACACTGTTCCCGTCATGCTGAATAACTCAACTCTGGAGAAGTTCAAACTCAGAAAAAAAAAAGACAAACACCTGACTCACCTTCTCTTGACAATGGCTCAGGATCAGTCTGTACAGCTCCAGGATGTCAGCCTGTAGGTTGGGTGGTGTGCCGCCCGGCTCTGTGCCCACAGAGAGGGTGTAGGTGTTCAGAGAGGAGTGGTGCTGCACCACGCGACTGCCCGAGGAGGAGAGCTGTCTGAGCGTCTCTGTGCCAGCGTCTGCATCCAAACCCTCCCTAAATCAAACCAAGCCTTCAGATGAACAGGATATGCTCAAACTGTTCCATTCCAGCCTTAAACAAAATAACACCCTGCTGTCAACAAGACTCTGTAATTAAAGCTCTTATGGATGTACTGCTTTGATTTATTTACCCAAGAGGCAGTGGAGAATGATCCAAATATAAAATGTTTTTATGCAGTGTGTATTTTCTACTCTTTTGTCAACTTGAGTGTGTTAATAATAAACAGTAATGGTTAAAATCGTGGCCTACAGTATTGACTAATACTGGGTGGGGTGATTTTTATCACAGGAAAACAACTGTCACTGCTGTCTGAAGCAGCATGCTGCAGATGAAAGTATAACACACAATTAGATCGCTTTAATGTCTCAGCAATGAGATTAAATGGAGCTAATAGAGACTTCCTGCTTCTCAGATGTTTCTTGTGTGGAAAAAAGCACTAATAATGTTTATCCATTAGAGTTTAAGATGATTTTAGAGGTCTTGAACAATACAGCACTGACTTTCACCAGCTCAAAACGGTTTTAAATCAGTTATTTTTTGTCTTTTGTTGTAGTGTGTCAGTAGGAAATATAAGTTCCAAACATTTATTTTGCCATTAATCGTATTAATCCAGTAAGATTTTTGTCTGACAGCAGCCAGTTCTCCACACAGAGATCTGACCTGCATCATGAAGAAACTGAGATACTGTAGACTAAATCCAGATGAAATGTGGCAATGTAACAGCATCCTCATTTTACAGCAGGTAATTGGCAGTACTGTAGATTTTCAGGTTTCTTGAAGCTTCTTGGAGATGTTAGCACAGTTCTTAGTCTGTCTCAGTTTGTTCTGTTTCTTCATGTAATTCCAGACAGACTGGATGATGATCAGATCAGATCTCTGTGTGGAGCACTGGCTGTTGTTAGAAATTAATGGCAAAATGAATGTATTGGAAACTCAAACTGATATTTCGTACTGACACACTGTGTTGATGTGAATGAGAGTTTGTGTATAAAAGCTCATCACTCACCGGCTGAAGAGCTCCAGCAGAGCCGCATGTCCTCGACTCTGGGCGATGACCGCCGGTGTAGAGCCCTGTTTATTACACAGGCTGAGGGCCTCTCGAGCCCCTGACTGCTTGAGGAGAAACCTGGCCACTTTGAGGAGCCCGCGGCGGGCTGCGAAGTGAAGGAGGGTCTCTTGTGGTTCCAGTTCTGGAAGAGAGAAATGAGAGTATTCAAAACAAACGAGATGGGGGGGGGGGGTTGGTAAAATAGGCCTAAATCATTGTCTGTCCTGCCTGACTGATAATCCAGAAATGTTCAAGTACTTTTGTATTTTAATATGTTTTTTTAGAAAACTCTGCTGCTCAATATTTAATGCATCTATGCTGAATAAAATATATAAATTAAAAAATTTCTTAAAAATAAAGTAAAATAAAATACATACAAACAATAAAACACAATATTTTTCTTAATATGTCGTTGTATTTGGGCATTGCATTGCACAACAAAATATCACACTAGGATATATTCATTTTAAAGAAAAAGAGCACATGCACAATTTTCAAACATAATAATTAACCACAGAAGTTTGCTTGACAAGTATTATAATTAAGAAAAGAAGAAACAGACCAAAATCATTCAAATTAATTAAATATTTTAAAAGATTTGCTCTCTGTAATTAACGTCACGCTGGAACTGACCCGTGAACTGTCACGTGACCATTATGAGCTCAAAGAAACTGCTCTGATTACTTGGAACCTGATCTGCAATGTAATTTAGGGACGTTTATTATTTACATTCTCTTCTAAGCTAATGATACCCCAAAAAAAAAAAAAAACAACAAAAAAAAAGAGAAAAAATGGAGACACACAAAGAAAAAAAAAAAAAAAACAGTCACAGGCCAAGAATTACTGAAGGTAGTTACACAAAAGTATTATTAGTATTATTATAATATACTAAATTAAATGTGTCTGTAAAATGTGTGTGTGTATATATATATATATATATAATTTTTTTTTTTTTTTTTTTTTTTTTTTGGGGGGGGGGTTATTTATTCACTGCGTACAGGATGTTAGAAATGAATAAAGCATGGTCCTGATTTCTACACTAATGCTATAACGCCCCCTAAAGGATCAACAACATCATAACTACCGTTCAATTCTCAGATTAAGTCCTATTGGACGATGCAAATGGATATAAAACCTCTCAAACATTGTGCCAAACAGACAGAGTAGAAATTCTGAACTCAAATGTACCACATTAAAAAATAACTCCAAAAGAACAGCCTGGGGTTGAACCTACAAGCCTATATGAACCCACAACCTTTTGATTTCCAGACAAGATCTAGTCACTAGCCTCCAGCAAGCTGCACTCACGTGTGTTATTCCCCAGCAGGCTCCAGCCAGGAGGCAGCGGGATGTGTTTGAGGGCCAGGGACAGACTCTGGTCCAGCTTTTCACACTCCTGAAGAGGGATCTGATGTTCGTCCAGTAGAAGAGCCTCCTCCAGCAGGTTCGTCTGCCCCACCGCGCTCACCAGGAACTGGGCCATGTCGAAGGCCAGGTCCTGCACGAAGGGTAGGTGCACGGTCGCCAGAATATGAATGTTACCATCCGGTCCCGCTGAGCACAGGGTGACCAGCACCGACTCACAGCAGTTATGAGCTGCACAGAGAGGAAACGATCATGACAGCAGTCAAACACACGATACAAGCAATGCTGATGACTAATAAAGGGAAATGTCCAAAGAAAATGAACAGATATCAGATATTTAATCCATTTAGCTGAGCTGTGCTTTGCAATAAAATAAAAGATTAAAATGCAAAAAATAATAATAATAATACACCAATTAATAATTTAATTAAAATATTAAATTAATAATAAATTAATAAAAATAAGGTTATTGCAGTTAACATATAGCAGTGGTTACTACTATGAGTATAGGCACAGAATTCATTGCCGGTCCTTTGATTAGCGGTAAATCTCCGTCAGCTGTTTTTAAATGCAGCGCCAGTTTATGAACAGAGCCGTAGATCAGTGAGAAGCTACGTGTTGAGTTTCGCGGTTGTTTCAATGGCGCAGCTTGACAGTGATCTATGGCTCTGTGTATAAGCTGGCGTTCCGCTGCTTTACTGGAAATTTACCGCTAATCAAAGAACCGGCTTTTACGGATGAGATGCACATAATATATCGTTCGATATATATATCGCCCAGCCCTATTTCTGGCATCATAAATTGACTGTCTGGGGCTCATCTCTCGTTGGTTCCCATTTTTTTGGGAACAGAAATGCTCTAAAACGGCAGCTTGGCCAGACTGACTTTGCTCGCGAAATAGAATGTAGCGTCACAGGAAGTATAGGCTAATGTTGACATCCTCCTGGGGAAAAAAAGACCAGCCCATATTTATGTATTGGCATTTAAAAAAGAATCCCAAATGTCCCAAATTAACCTCCATTATGTCACATACTGTAAATTGTAAATTGCTTCATTTTGATGACAATTTTTGTTTTTTTTAATAATGTCACGAGTTTCTTGAGCCTAACAGATTTCCAGATGTTCGTAATAAAGAAATCCATCACCCATTATTTTTAACCATTGCTTCTGGATATGAGTCCTCTTTCCATAATATTGCTTCAAAACAAACAAAAACAGTCAAAAGCGGTCCTGACCAAATACACTGGAGAGAGCTTCATGAATTATGCATAGCTTTTCAATCCACAAATCCTTAAATGATGGAGTGTATGGATTACTGTGATATTTTTATTAGCAGGTTTCTGACTGCACCCATTCACTGCAGAGGATCCATTGGTAAGCCAGCAATGCAATGCTAAATTTCTGTTGAAGAAACAAATTCATATACATCTTGGATGACCTGAATGTGAGATAAATTGCAGAAAATTATAATTTTTATGTGAAATATTCCTGATATAACTAAGGACAAGCTTCACTTTCATGTTGACCTTAACAGAAAAGCCTTAACAGATAAACACTCAAGCTAGTTTCACAAGAGCCAAACAAGGCCTCTCCCTGTAATCTCCCTCCATCATCGGATCATCCCCTTCACTGACTGCTGAGGCATTACACATGACACTAAACATAACGACTGAAACACAAGACTAAGCATTGCTGCGCTCCACGTCATTCATTCATGCTGACTGAACATCTCCATAGAGAGCGGTTCGCTTCAGCGAGCAAACAGCCCTAAATAAACACTCAGATCACTCAAACAATAAGATAAGAAAGAACTAACGCATATAGACGTGCCTAAAAATATGCCACAGAAACAGAAGATCAATTTCTCCATTGAACTCTGTCTATAGGACTGAGCTCCACCGTGTTCATTCTGACTCAATCCACCTGAGTCCTTAATAGGATCACCAAGCAAACAGGTTTTGTTGACAGGAACAAGTGCTGCCACCTCAGTTTGGCCGGAGACAAACACTGTCCACAGTGAAGACTTACATGAGGGTTAATTCACATCTTTGACATGGGGAATGTAGCTTAAAACACATATTATGTAGTACACTGTTCAGAGTGCTCATTTTTCTCTGTCTAAAGTTATTTCTTAAAAAGAGGGCAGAGGGCAGCACGTTCACCCTATTTATCTTTCCCCAACTGAGTAAACCTAAAAAAAGTCCCTAAACACACAGTCAGAAGAACATGGACAGTTAAACATTCATCACTAGAACTTACCGTGAACAACCACATTCCTCAACATCAATATTTGGCAAGAAGTTAATGTGAAACTTAATTTCTTAGTAAATGTGGTGCGTGTCATTTTTCAATGTTAAAATACTTTATCTTGTCTCCGTTCATGCAGATATCAATTATTTGACAATTAGCTTTCAAGCAGTGTCATACGTTCATACAGCTATAAAGGTGCCATAGAAAGCATTGAGAGAATATTTTAAATTGTTCTCTGATATGTACATAGAAGGTATGTAGCTTAGG
>JAUMHG010000043.1:4655793-4669678 GCA_032359395.1 Enteromius anoplus | reverse complement strand
CATTAAATGATGTTATTGATGAACTTGATGCATTAACACCTCCTGAAGATAAAGGTAATTTTTCTGCACAAGCTTCAAGTATGGCAGGTCTAATTAACCCAAAATTCCAATCCTTTATGGTAGAAGCAAATGCTGCTGGGAAAATTGGAGTTGGAACTTGGTCAGTTATATCTGTAAACCATATATTATCACAACAAGCTGGGCTTTATATCAAAATCCCAAGAAACCCAAAAACTAATGAGCCTTTATATGATAAAGCTGTTTCAGTTAAATTTCTTGATAGTAAAGGTAAATTATTTAATGATACAGTTAATAATAGCAATCAAATAATCTCATTAAAAGAAAATGCTGATGAATATCAAAAAGAAGGTGCTTGGAAATTAAATAAAATAAATACCTTTGAAAGTGGGAAGTCTATAACTGAAGTTATTTCTTATATACAATCTGCTTCTGTTGATAATGCAAAGGACCAACAGTTAATTAGATTAAATTTAAAAAAATATTGTTCAGTATAAATAAAATTCAATTATAAGATTCAAATAAACAGCTATCAAAAGTGTCCCCAAAGGGGGATCATTATGGATCCCTAAAAGGTTCATTAAAACATATTCAAGATATCATGCACTAAAACAATGAGTCTATATAATAAGAAAAACATCTGAAAAGTGCTTACGACTGACACTATTACCGTTTCTAAAACATACTATTTGCATATAGCGATGCATTGCTTGTGCGCATTGTGAAAGGAAGTTCAGGGGTCTCTGAATAATGAGCGTCATGATCCTCAATGAACTGTCTCTAGTGCGTTCAGAAAGCCTTCTCTCCCCCCAGCAGAGTTCTGGTGTTAGATAAATAAGGAAACACTGAAAGAAAAGACTCTTCTCAGTGTCACGCTGAACTGCACTTCAGCACATTTGCAGGGGGAAACGTGAAGTGAATTTCAATTTCCTGTCTGCTGCCTGCCACCGATGAAGAGAGATGGGAAACAAGCTTGACACAATGAAGTACATTGCCAGCTTTGTCCAGTCACAAAAGCTGTTTTGTACGTTGAAGGACTGGAGGAGGAAAGTAGCGGTGGCAGGGTGGGCTGTCAGATTCGGCCAGCTATGTCAAAGTTGATTCGTGCAGAGCTGGGAAGTTTTATGGTTGTTGCGTTTTTCCACTTTATGCATTTAAATTTTGCTACTGTTGAAGATTTAAAAAGGTTATAAATGATAAATGATTTCATGGTTTCAGCAGATTTAAAGTACCCCTATTATGCATCTTCAAATAGGATCGTTCATGCAGTGTGTCATGTAGCTGTGTGTAAACATAAACTATGTGCAAAGTTGTGACGCTGACAGTGCACGATAAATAAAGTTATTGTCTATTTAAAAAAAAGAGTCGGCTCACATTCGCCTAAACGAGTTGTCAGCAATTTGAATCCTTTTCTGTTACGGATCCACGTCACTAACCTATTTTGCATAATGTCCGCCCACGAACAACGTGCCCCGCCCACAAACAGTACAATTTCTGTGTGGATTACATCGAGTGAAGAAGACGCTGTATCCAGTCAGAGTTCATTTGTTATATATGCCCTTCTGAAAGATGAATCTACAAATAATGAGTGGTTAACATTCATTTTTTTCAACAACACCTCAGCAGTACAGCCTCTTGTTGTGTTTTTGCGTCATTTTACTGATGACTGCTTTCCAATCTTGAAGTAAAACGCGATATTCACCAAACGCTTGCTCTTAAAAGATGGATCAGTGCCCAGTTTATTTGGACCGGCTTGCTCCTCTGAACTTCTACCTGTAAGTAAGATTAATACAATGTTTAACGCAGTGTTATGAATTATACAATGCTGAAGTTCACAACGTAGAGGTGTGCCCAATTCGCTTACAAAAGCAAATTGAGAGCTCTTTCCACAGTAGTCCTTGCTAACTACAGTAGCTGACGTATTCTCTCTGAAAGCACCTCTAATGTCAGAAAGTATAGTTTTGGTACAAGCTCTGTGGACCGCTGTAGCGGTAGACCAATCATTAAGGACTGCGCCATCTGACCAATCACAGTGAGGGCTCACGGAGAGGCGGGGTTTAGAGACACTGATTCTTCGAACTGCTTCACACAAGTCGTTTACGGCTCATTTAGAAATGGGGTAAAATTAAATCTATTTTTTGAGAAAACTGAAGTGTTTTTTTTTTTACCTTGCATAGCAACCTTTAAAATGTCATAATAGGGGCACTTTAATGTAAGTTGGAGAATTTCATTTTTAGTGCCCTTATGTCAACTTCACTCACTAGTACTGATATAATTTACAATACTGTAAGGATATTGAACTTATTGTAATATTGCTTAATTTTGTTTACAGTTTTTCCCAATTGTTTACACACATTTTCTGAAAGCATGCCTTATACTGTCAGAACTCTACACACGCACACAATGGGCAAAACCCTTCAATTCTCCTGCTAAATGAAACTTTACTTTTAAAACAATGTAATTTCTTCTCAAAATTGTATTTTGTTTTCAAATGAAACACACAAACCATCTAATGAATGGACTTTTATAAGAACCAGTTGAACACTGATGTGCTTAATGTAAAACACTATGACCACTTCTTCTCCATTCATCATAATGACTTACTGTAAGCCTTTTTTTTTGTTCAGTGTTACACTTACTTCAGACAGTACATAGGCCTACATAAGTGTATTGAAAAATATTTCAGAATATTGTTTTTAATACAAAACACACAAATACATGGTACCAAATATATTTACTGTAACTGTATTTTTCCAACAAAACAATGTATACAGTTTTCATCCCAACCAACACAAAGTTGCACATTAATATATATATATATATACACTATCACCAGAAGTATTCACTGAATACAGTTAAAGGGGAGGAAAAAAAAACAGCCATGCTGCATCCACACTTCTGTTTGGGTCTGGCCACAGCACCTCATCCACATCACAAGCAATGTTTTCCCTGGCCAAGCAGCGAAAAGCATCAACTGGTATATCTCTTGGAGAAAGGGTATACATGTGTGATGTCGGTCATACACTTTCCATCTCCAGGCAGAAAAAAATTCCTCAATAGGATTGGCGGGGTTTTTCTTCATGGAAATTGTGCCAAATCCAGAGAATTTTGTGTAGTAGATCTGAATGTATTTTGTTTGTGATGCAAAAAGAAATGTTAAACTAAAACATGTCTTATTGAGCTTGTTGTTGTCTTTCTCTTCCATACCAATATATAGTGTTATATTTATCTCTTTTGAGAATAATGCTTTGATGTTTCTGACATCATTTGTACATTACTTTTATTCATTCATTTATTGCAAATACACTTGGTGTAAAATAATTCTGTAGAAATTACAGTATTATTCGCAGCTGTTTGCCAGTAACTTACTGTAGATTTAAATTTATGTTATTTACTAGCGACAGTTTGTTCAAAGATAAATGAACATTAATCGTTAACAAATTTTTATCTTTACAGGACAAATTAAATAAAATGACAGCCTCATGCAAAGCATTTCTGAGAACCAATATCAGAAGAAAACAGAAAAAAGGTTGATGAGGATTTCTGGTTCCCAGAATGCTTTTTATGAGGCTGTTTTTGATAAAAGAATTGTTTTTGTTTATTGCTCATTTATATTTAAACAAACTGTTGTAGCGAATACATTTGATAAATATAAATCTACAGTACGTTACTGGCAAACCAGCTGCATAACTACAGCATTTTTTTCACTGTTCAAATGTTTGGAGTTTGTTGTAGAAATTTTGAAGGACATTTTATATACTAACATGGCATTTTTGTAATATTAAGTAATACTGTGAAATATTATTACAGTTTAAAATAACTTCAAATTTAAATAAAATTTGAACATATATTTTTAAATGTTATTTATTTTAATGAAAGCTGAATTAATTTTCAGCATCATTACTTCAGTCTTCAGTTTCACACGATCCTTCAGAAATCCTTGTAATATGCTGATTTACATTTAATAATTAACTAATATAAAGAATGTAATAAATAATAAGCTTTAGATGCTGTCTTTCCACACAGAAACACTAGATGGCGACTTATTCTTTTACTGTGGAGCAGATTTAAGGGTAAAGCTTTATTTCTCTGAAGAACAGATTTAGCTAATAAAATAAAAATGTCAGTCAGTGAATCTTAATGTACGGTTGTCAAA
The DNA here is from genome assembly GCA_032359395.1 of Enteromius anoplus. NCBI lineage: Eukaryota > Metazoa > Chordata > Actinopteri > Cypriniformes > Cyprinidae > Enteromius > Enteromius anoplus. The sequence continues at coordinate 4,665,504 of JAUMHG010000043.1, read as the reverse complement.
CCTTTACATCACTGCAAATGTTGATCATTAAGCAAGCATCGTCTAAATAAATCAAGTAGCCTCCAATCAGCTTCGACGGATCTGATTGGGTCAGTTTTGGTCGTGACGCTTTACAGTCTTTCCTTGACGCCTCTGTTCCCGTGATTCAGAGAGGGATTACACTCACAGACCTGGAAAACAAGATCCACACAGCGAGACTGAGCGAGTATGACACCAACAGAAAGAGACACCATTCAGTCAAAGAGTCGTTCCCTTACTTAGCTATTTACATATGGTTTACAGCAGCTGAACCCAGCTAATTATTAAATTAAAATGTAATTAAATTCAGAATTTTGAATGAATTAAAATTATTTTAATTAAATTGTAATACGGATTAATGGTGCAACTTTTTTATTACTATTGCAAATTATACACAGCAAGAAAGAGAACAATCCAACAAGGCCATAAATAATAAGGATATTAAACATAGGCCTAATAATAATTATGCTCACAACAAAAATAATAACAATGAGGGGAAAACCCCACAAGGATCAAGAATCGATAGAAAAAAAAGAAGAAAATAAAGACATCAAAGAAAAATATATAAAAAAATACATGTTTTGAGATGGAGAAACAAAGATTTTGGTGGAACTTTTATTACCCATAATTAAAAATTTAAATTAAATTACATAAAATTAACCCTAAATTACAGATTAATAGTGGAAATTTTAATACCTATGATTCACAAATTAAATTAAATTAATTGGCAAAATTAAATTAAAGTAATTTAAATTAAACTGGAAACTGGATCTTTTAATGCATGTTATTAAAAAATGTAAGTACATTTAATTAATTAAATTTTTAATTATAACATGGATTAGTAATGGAACTTTTAATACAAAAATTCTAATTAATTTAATTGGTTAAAATTTTTAATACACGTAATTAAAAATTAAATTAAAAATTAATTAAACTAATTTACCCTAAATTATAGATTAATGGTGGAATTTTGAATACCTGTGATTCCAAAATTACTATAATTAATTTGTTTAAAATTAAATTGTATTAGAAATTAATAGCTAAACTTTTATTCTATTAAAAATAATTAAATTACATTTTGTTATAACCATAGAAACAAACAGCAGTTTTAGCAAAATGATCGATTAATTTGTCACATCAGGACAATAAATGTGGTGTATTATGTGGTCTGCCACTTCGACAAGGTTTGAGAACAAATGTGTTAAACTAAGGATTTGTGGAGAGGGTCTTACAGAAGATCAACTGCCCACTTAGGAAGTTTAGATGAATTGGTGGGAGGGGAAAGTAGGAGCGAAAAAAGAGGTGGAGCGAGCGGAGAAAACACAGTGAATATGTGATCCAAAAATAGCCAATGGTTCTGTTGGGGTGGAGCTAATCCTCTTTGCAGCAGAATTACTGGCTGTGGGATTAGGCAGCATTACTGAGTGCAAGACATCTACCCTCTATAATACTGTCCCGGAGCAGGCCGTACAAACTAGCTCTGAGCATCACCGGAAATGCAATTTACTTCAGCCAGTTAAGCCATACTCTGTCGCTGATGTCAGCCTGAGAAGGAAGTGATGTCAGCATCCTTCTGCATGTCATGAAGGAACATTACATGTAAAAAAAAAAAAACTTTTGAGAGATATTGCACTTTGGTGCAAGCAAAAACATTTCAACGTGACAATTAAAGGCTATTATCTCTGTTGTATCTTGTCATATGTGTTTAAAGGTTTTTCTTTTCTCCCTTAATAACTTCTCAGTGATTATTTAGCATTAATGGCCTAACAGTGAGGTAAACTCTGCTTTCCCAAAAACATGTAATATCATCCGCTTCAGTCTATTGTGGCTTCATGTGTCCTTTAAACTGGACTCTACCATTTGGTCAGGCATCAAGTGTGGGGAGAGTCCATCTGGATGAGCCGGTCGACCCATAATCCTCTGGTCTGCCCAACAGCCTCCTGTTAAGGTGACATGTAGGGCTTGCCTTCTGAAATTCTGCCAGGATTTTCCTTGGGACTTTTAAAACTCATATCCAACAACGTAACACATTAAGGAATAATAATAATTCTGGTAAGTTCATTTAATTTAATTGGAATTTTAAGGATTTAAAACTGCTTTCAGAAACATTTCTTTGGTATTTGGTCATGTGAATGCTTCACATTCAACTTTAAATGTTTGAAATAGATCACAATATTTGACTACATCCGTGTGGATCATAACAATAAAATGGTAACCATAAGCAGAGATTAGAATTATACTTGGAATGTGTTGCATGCTTGGAAAGCTTCATGACATGTTGCCTTTCATTGTGTACAACAGATTGTTTATTGACTTTTAGCCATTGATATTTTTTGTCCCATCTGTCCTCCAATGAGATTACAATTATAAAATGACAGCTCTAAAACAAATATAGAATAAGTTTTTTTTAAACAAATTGCATTATATGTAATTTTTTATTTTTGTATTGTTCCTTATTTTCTAAAAAAAATGAAAGAATGTGTAAAATTAAAAAATACAGTACCTCACAGCTGTGCCGTATATATATGTTTATATATACACTTATATTTTATAATATTTTTTTGTTCTCGTATTTGTGGATTTATTTTGTATGTACTATGCCTGAGGAAGGTCTGCAGATTAAAAATTTTGCATATTTTAATTATTGAGTTTCAGAGGTGTACGGACTATATATACGTGTATGCCGAATTTTTTGCAAAAAATAATAATTATGTCACTGATTTGTAGTATAAAGGTTCTCCAGTTCCAAGATTTTAAGAAACAGCCATGTCTGATAATGACAACAAACAATTAAAATGCCAAATATATCTGAATGAAGCATGTTGATGCAGGGTTAAAGGTGACTGCCATGAGGTGACATGCTTAAGCAAACGTGCCCTTCAGACTTGCCCTCTGTTATACCGTCTCCTCCCTGTGACATCACGAAAGACCCGCCCACACCATGTGCACTTTCACCCATATAAGGAAATATCACTTGACAGGGAGGATGTCACAAAGGGGAATATCGGATAAAGACTTAATTACTGATTCAGTTTAGCTTTCAGATGTTAGAACATATGCATCATATATACACCGATCATATTTATTAGTTTAAATGAAAACAGTTTATTTTCCGTATTGTCATCTAACAATGTGCCTGGACATGCACATGCATTTTATGTCCCCATGCAAAATATTGTAAATAGATAAATATCATGATATTATATACCCAAAACAGTTTCTACAGTCCAAACTGCATGCATTTGCTAGGTTTGTTTCAGCTTATTTCGTCTCAGTACATGTCTAGAGTTACGTAATGCCCATCTGGGTCTGCCAGATCTCGATGACCAGGTCGAGATGGGATACTGAATTTAGATGTGTTCTCAGTAATCTCTTTTCTATTGTTTTTTTAATGTTTGGGCAAGGTGCAATTGTCAGTGCTTAGGGATAAATGGCTTGATTGTTGATATGCTAAAAAAAAACAAAAAACATTTCCTCCAAACCAATATATGTATCTGTTTTGCTCTCATTCTCCAAGTCGTTTACTCTATTATGCTCCAAACATTTGATTATTTCACCAAAAGACATATTCATCACCCTCCAAATTTAATCTGGCCTTCTGGGAATGGACAAAATTCATCTGTTTTTAAGCTGGATTAAATCATAGCTCTCACTCGGAAAGCGGTAGAAAATACGGCACATGTCAGGGCACAAGAAAAGCAGTCTGTCTTTATAGTACTTAACTGATCTGAATGTGCATTGCCATAAAAGCTACCATATTGCCATGTGTGACATTCATTCATCAGTGTATAACAAATGCACAAATATGTAAGTCGTCAATATGAAATACTTTGATTTCAGGCATGTAGTGAGCAGGATGTCCCGTCTCTGGTGTGTTCAGATCAAATGGCTTGGGCTGGATAAGTAGGGGGCTTATAATGAGGTCTAGTCTTGACCAATGAGAGTGTGGGATTACTGTCTTGTATTAGACACCGGCATGACTGTACGAGACAAGAGGAAGTTGCGATACTAAATGTGACCATAAACGTTTCAAACGTTAATGACAGCATATACACCTTAACAAAATACTATAATTTGCAAAATGCCAGTATTTGGTCAATGTTTTACTGTGTCCAGTTCTCTACACTGTAAAAAGCAAATAAATAAATGAACAATTCAGAAAGAATATACTGGCAGGACAATATGAATTAATTTTATGAACCGTACTGAAACAAAACACAATGAATTGCCAAATTCAAAATGCAGGAAGAACAGCTCAAAATAAATAAATAAATAAAACCTTACGTCAGTACAGTATATTGTGCCCTATTCACTCCTATTCACTATTTAAAAGCTTCAAGTTGTTCAAATATTTTGATTGCAAGTATGTGTACTTAAATGTGTAGGCTATTTCGTCGTCTAAAGACATTAATTTTAAATATCAACGTAATGTGCATACTTTTTTGGTCAAGTGGTCCCACGTGATTACAGCTTTATTCCTTTACGTGATTTAATTCAATATATTTTGGTTCAGTGGGTTGTAGCTTACTGTTCAACAGATGTTCTGATGGGAATCATAGCCTACTTATTTAGGTTCCCCTTTTTTTAAATGACGAATGACGTTTCATTTCATTTACCATTTTCGCGGGTGCATTACTAAAATAACTACTAATGAATCGGTTCTTTTTAGTGAATCAAACATGTGCGCTATATGTTTCGGTGTGGTGTTATACTCATTCGAATGACTAGTGAGTCGGTTCTTTCTAGTGAATCAATGAGTTTGTCAAACTACTGAGTAATGACTCCTTTCGTTTTGGTCAATTAAACATGCGCTACAGTGTGAGTGCATTTCTTAAAACGAACGATTAAGAATCGTTTTAGTAAAAACATATCAGAATCAGAATCAAATTTATTGTCACATACACAATCATACAGAGTACAACATGCAGTGAAATGTTTTTGTGCGACCACAGAGTCGCGACGGTAGCCATTTGTCCGCGCCATCATAGAAAAGAAGGAATTAGATACATGAGGGTAAAAAAAATCCCTCACCGACTGTCCAGTGTACACTGGGCAGTGTGCGATCAGGGTTAAAAAATATCTCAGCAAAAGCACATGAACGATATAATCACAAGACATAACATTGCAACATTGGAGGGTATAGGGGATGTGGAAATGTCCAATGCAAAAAACTTCTGATTCCTGCAGCTAGAGAGCGCTGGTCACAGAACCGCCTACCCACACTGAAGGGAATAAGCACACGAAGGCGTTGGGTGGGGTGAAGGTAAAAGTCAATCTGTAGCTGTTATGTGTGTGCGTGTTGGTGTGTAAGCCTGTAACAGTCCGTAGTCTGCGCCAGGTGACCTTGGAGGGTGGAGGGGTAGAATTCCAGAGCGGCCCGTTATCTTGGTCTTCGGGGAGTTTGTTATGAGTCCCAGCAACGGCCTTGAAGTGCAGTAGCTGTAAGAAAGAGAGAGCCGAAATAGAAAATGGTATTTTTTACCAGGTTTGGATCAATATCTGCCAATTTCACAGATATTTAATGTCCATTCACTGGTCTCCAGGTCTGTCCAAATCCCGTTGCATAGCTGCTAGCTTCACCAAGATGTTATCCAACTTTCGGTCAAGAACCGTAGTCTGTGTACTAACAGCTCTCGTCACCGCTATTTCCCAGCCAGCCATTCTCTTTGGGTTGAGACTGACTGCTTTTAAAATTTGTCGATATCCAAGGGCTCCACCTAATCCAATCAGCAGGATCCCTGTTATCAGAGTTCCGAATAGGTAGATATCTTCAACATCCTCCATAGACAGTGCGGCCAGGCACACGATGCGCCACTTCTCCAACCCGTCCATCATGCAACCAGCAGCAAACGTCCCAGCAGGACAAGTAGGTTCCCCAGAACCCACACTTCTCGTCGAGAAGATCGTGTCAATTGCATTCAGAGACCAGTTGATCAAATCCATATTCCTTTTGTGTCAAGATCAAGGCAAGGAGAGTCTCTAAAGTATTCACAAGACAGACACGAGAAGCAAGCAGGAGAGATAAGGGAGGGAGAGCAGATGCGACCGCCTTCGTCAAGAGCCAAGAGAAAAAAAATGTATATTTTAGACATATAAAAAAATATAGACATATTCATGCAAATGACTAAGTAGGTTATTTTTAGTTAATCTACCTACCACACAAGAAAAAATCGTAAACATTCATAACAAGTGTATAAAAATGTATTTGCAATTGCATTTAGCAATTGTTTTTTTCTAGCATCCCTTTGAATTGACTTCACATCTGTGTTACAGTAAATAATGTATGTTAATAGATTATAACTACTAGCCTGGTTTCATTCATGACAACGTATTAACTATTTCTAATGGGATTTTTTCTTTCAGGTGCAGCATGTGGCCTTGTGTAAAATCCACCAAAGGGAACTAACTCATTCTCATCATAAATACTGAGGCCTTAACTTAAATCAGGTGCAATTCATATTTTAAGACCTTTTTGGATTTGGATCTGTCACCAAAGGCTCAGAGATTTCTGGGGATTATGCTAATTTAGCCATTTTTTTCTCTTCAAGAATAACCTATTAAAGCCAAAATGGATGACCCGTACCAAAACAATATAAACCAGCAGGGAGAAACATATCCCGCGTACAGTGAAGGAGGAGAGTACACTTACCCCTATCAGACAGACTACCCTCATCAGGAGGAGGAAGATGCTGCTAGTGATGCCACCGAGGGGCATGATGAAGATGATCAGATGTACGAGGGCGAGTATCAGGGCGTCCCTCATCCGGACGAGATCAAGGAGGCACGGAGAGCTGCCCGGAGGGAGGCCCGCATGAAGGCCAGGATGGCAGCTGAGGTGGAGGAGGAGACTTTGCCTGATCAGTACGAGTCCATCATGGAAGACTGCGGTCACGGCCGCTTCCAGTGGACCCTCTTCACGGTGCTGGGCCTGGCCCTGATGGCTGACGGGGTGGAGTGTTTCGTAGTGAGTTTCGCCCTGCCCAGTGCTGAGAAGGACATGTGCCTGTCAAACGCTGACAAGGGCATGCTGGGTGAGTAAAGGAGTGGAATTCAGATTCAGTTATATTTCTGATCAGACTAAATCAATCTGATAAGTCTGAAATCCCAGTCGAAAAAAAATTAAACGTAATTTTAATGTGGTTGAGTGCAGAGTTTTTAGAGCTAAAAAAGCTAAATGTGAAGTAAGTATAATAGCAAATGTAAATGCTCACCATGTACTTCAAAGAATATACTTTTTAGATGTCCTAGACACTTTTATATTTGTCAAAGCAGCATCTAGACCTAAACTACTGTATTTTAATTTGGGATGGTACATAAATAATTTAAAAAGTAAAATGTTATTCCACATTTCATAGACTTGTGTTGACTCTATGTAATATAAATTATTATTTAATATAATTTAGTATAAATAAAATATTATTATTGTTGTTATGTTAGGGACAGTATGCTGTTTCTAAGAAGTTTGATACTTTTATTAAGCTAGGATGCATTAAGTCAAACATGACAGATAGTAAAATGAAACAAAAATATAAATAAAAGCTGTCTTTTTGAACATTCTATACATTTAAAGATGAAAAAATGATAGCAAGAACTGTTACTGTGATACTGACTGGAGTATCATCACAGTTTGCATCACAGGAATAAATTACATTTAAAAATATATTAAAATAGAAAAAATATAATCCATGCATTAGAAAATGGAAAGCACAAATGCTGTCCTTTTTTTGGCAATTCAAGTGTTTATAGTTTTCAATAAAATTCCATAAAATATCATAGATTAGATTTATAATACTATTAATACTATTTTTAAATATTTAAATAAAAAAATAGTTATTTTGAGTTGTAATAATGTTTTATAATATTACTGTTTTTTACTATATTTTTGATTAAGCAGATATTAAATCCCATGTACACCCTGAAGCATATCATCATGTTATATGTTTTTTGAAAGTCTGCTGGCGACAGCACAGGTCAACGGAGAATGTTTCTTTCATTGCGTGCCACCGTAAGGGAGAAGCAGGAAAAGTTTCAATCAGGGATGAAAGTCGTCTGCTGTCTAGTACTGTGTGTAATCCACAGAGAGGTTCACAATCCCTGCCACGTGCCTGATAATCACTTATCCCATTCTCTAATTAGCCGTTTGAGAAGGTGTGTGAGAGAGAGAGTAGCAGACCACTGATAAAGGCAAGATAAATAGAGAAAGTCTGTGAATAAAATAAATAAATAAAAACTGAAAACTGTTGCCTACAATATTTCCTTTCAGATATTGCATCAATTGAGTTATTGTTCCTCAGCAGCTGACTGTGGCTCTGTGTGTTCAGGTTTAATTGTGTACGTGGGGATGATGATCGGCGCTGTCCTGTGGGGCGGTCTGGCTGATAAACTGGGCAGACGTCAGTGTTTGCTCTATGCGCTGGCCATCAACTGCATCTTCTCCTTCCTGTCCTGTTTCGCACAGGGCTACGGCTTCTTCATCTTTTTCAGACTCTGCTCAGGAATCGGGTGAGACTCTCCGAAAGCCGCTGGAAGGGATTTATGCATATACACATTAATCAGTCAGAGTTTTACAGTCTCTAATAATTTTTAGTTACATTCAGCACATTACTGACTCAGTAGACCTTTCATGAAGTGAATGAAAACATCCTGCAAAGATTTAAATCTGAAAGTGACAATAAATGCATAATATAAGACAATGAAGTTAAATGAGATGAAGACATAGTCTCTGATGATCTCCTGCAGGATCGGTGGCTCAATCCCTGTTGTGTACACATACTACACGGAGTTCCTGCAGATGGATAAGAGAGGAGAACATCTCAGCTGGCTGTGCTTGTTCTGGATGCTCGGGGGACTGTACGCTTCCTTCACTGCATGGGGAATCATCCCACATTATGGTATAAATCATAAATCCTTTCTAATAACGACAATGAAGTAAAAGCACACGTTAAATAAGAATTACAGTGAGCAAAGAACTAATACATATAATTGAAACAAGTCTTTCTTTGAATGTTAAGTCCCAGTGTAGCGGAAAGTAATTGTGTTTAAATTCATAACAATATTACAAGCTGTCTGCAAGTAGCTGGAACTAGCAAAACCACTTGTCAAGATCCAAGTTGTCATGTTTCTCCTGAGGTTTCTGAAGGTTTGGGTTGTTTTTTGTCGCAGGCTGGGGTTTCAGTATGGGTACAGAGTTCCAGTTCCACAGCTGGAGGGTGTTTGTGCTGGTTTGTTTCCTTCCCTCTGTGGCTGCTCTCGCTGGGCTGGTGTTTATGCCAGAAAGTCCTCGTTTCCTCCTGGAGGTAATATAATGCATGATGGTTTACCAGTAGTGCACACAGGATTCTTTCCATTTTTTTCCGCATGCATTTATTAATTATAAATAAGCATGCTTGTACTATGAATTTTTATTACTCATACAGTATATATTTATATACAGTATACAGTTATATACAGTATATAAAACATATTTACATGTTTTTAAATGTATATTATTTTTTAAATATGTTCAATATTTAAATAAAATATTTAATATATTTTTCTTAAATATATATACATGCATGTGTGTGTACTTATATGTATATAAATATACACAGTACGTACACATAAATATATTATGTAAACAAAAACATTATTTTTGGATGCAATTAATCGCAAATAATTGTTTGATACTGATATATATGTATATATATATATATA
>JAUMHG010000043.1:4637620-4653933 GCA_032359395.1 Enteromius anoplus | reverse complement strand
GGCGGGGTTTACAGAATGACAGGAGCACATGAGGGAGACTGAATGAAAATAAAAACACAGATCACGATGACACGACATGAGTGGGGGCGTGACAATAACAACAGATGTCTGTTTTAACTTTTCCTATTTTCTCTTTAATAGCAAATATTAATTATTAAAAGTCTTTAATTTGTTTGAATTATTAGTCGTTCTGCTACTATGGACATGTTTCAGGATTCTTTGAAGAATAAAGTTAAAGCAAGAGAAATCTTTTACCATAACATTTATAAACGTCTTCACTGTTGTTTTCCAATCAATTTACCCACAGTACCTCAATATTTGGAAAATATTGTTCCTTATACACGACACACACTAATGAATGTTTGATGATGTTTTTTTACTGCACTATTGTGAGTGTATTTTTTTGTCAGGCTGCCTAATGAGGTATCTTTAGTCGTCAGCATGTCTGGAGCATGTACATAATGACCTCTCTCTGTCTGTAGGTTTTAAAACAGAGCAAAATGACTCCTTTAACAGTAAATAACCAAGTAATTCATCTTCCACCACACAGTTATTATGGCCTGGGAGCGTGGTTTCCTGACCAGATCAAGTACCTCCAGTTTGAAGAGTATGAGGCCAACGTCAAGATCTTTCATCGTGAGAAAGTGGAGCGCTTTCATTTCAACTTCACTCTGCAGAATCAGATCCACAAGGAGGGGGAGTATATCCATGACAGGTACATTTATTTATTCATTTATAGGTGCACACATGTCTGATTAATAGCTGATGTATGTGATAGAATAGAATTTAGAATGAGGAATTTATAGACTATTGCACATAAATTATAATTTAAAAGATTCTAAAAAAAGATACAAATTCAAAAGAGGTCTTTTATGCTCAAAGGCTGCCTTCATCTGATCAAAAATACAGCAAAAACAGTAATACTGTGAAGAACAATTCTAATTTTTTTATATGTAAAAATGTTTAACGTGTGATTTAATGTATGTGTATTGGCTGAGCAGTCATTTTTAATGTACTTCAAATGCAGATTTATCAACATAGAAATAAGAAACGTGAAGTTTGAGGAGTCACTCTTTGAGAACTGTTATTTTGAGGACATCAGATCAACAGACACCTTCTTTGAAAACTGCACCCTTAAAAACACGGTCTTCTACAATACTGGTATTCAGTTCATACATCTTATTATACATCAACCCATGGTGGTGGTTTCCTTGCATTAACTCGCTTTTATCATGTTTCTTGCAGACCTGTGGAAAGATTCCAAGTTTATTAACTGTAAGCTGGAAAACACAACCTTTCTGCATCCCAAAAAAGGATGCCATCTAAATTTCCAAGAGGAAAATGACATCCTGATCTATCTAGTGTGCTTCCTGGGGAGTTTGTCTGTAATACCGGGCAACATCGTAGCAGGCCTATTAATGGATAAAATCGGACGGCTAAAAATTATAGGTGAGCGCTCACACTTTGTGAGTAAGTTTCAGTGGGTTTATAGTATCTAAATGGGTTGTGTGTGTGTGTGTGTTTGTTTGCAGGGGGATCCATGCTAGGCTCTGCTGTTTGCACGTTCTTCCTGCTCCTGTGCTTCAGTCAGTGGGCTGTCGTCTTCTTCCAGTGCCTGTTCTTTGCAGCCAGTGCTGCGGCTTGGAACGGCATTGAGGTCGTCACAGTGGAGCTCTATCCAGCCTCGAAAAGGTACAAAAGAGCCATTACCAAGACTCATTAGTTCACACCAAAATAAACATTCTGTCATTAATTACTCACCCTCATGTTCAAAACCCGTTAGACCTTTGTTTATCTTCGGAGCACAAATTGAGATATTATTGATGGAATCAGACAGACAGCAATACAGCTAAAACGACCCAGGTCCAGAAACGTGGTAAATACACCAGTAAAACAGCCATTTCAGGGACTGTCACAATGCAAAGCATATGTGTAATTTCCTCTAGGCGTAAAAAAAAACACAGATTACATTCATGCATGTGCTTTCCCCCGGGATGTAAACAACGCTGATTACATCAGATTCATTAAAGCTTGCATATGATTGTGTTGTGATACTCTCTAAAATGGGGAGATATTATATATATTGATAGTGATTTAATATTTGATATTGATGAAATATTATTATTATAAAATATTTCTATAATAAACTATATTTACAACTTAAATTTCTTCTTCTATTTGAATATATTTTAAAATATTACTTATTTCTGTGATTCTAAGCTGAATTTTCAGCATCAGTACCCCAGTCTTCAGCATCCCATGATCTTTCAGAAATCATATTTATGTTAGATATGTAAAGATTAGAATATATGCCATATTTATTTGCTTAATTCACAAAATTGAAGCTCCATAGGACATAAACATATTTTATGTTCTTTTAATATTTTTATTATTTTTATGGTATTTGTTTGTTATTTTGTGAGATGTACAGTCCATTTAATATTTTCTATAATATAGTCTATTATTACCCAAATATTTATACATACTCTCACAATCTTTTTATCTGAAAATGTGTAGAAAGACATTTTTTTAGCTGTAAAATTTTAATAATCCAGGCAAAGAACAGAGCAATATATAAAACAACCTACACCTTAATGCCTCAAAATCTCACTTACATCAAATGAAACATGATGCTGACTCTGAATACGTATAATACTGGACTACATGTTCTTCCACACTCATCCATCATTTGTGTCCTCAGAGCCACAGCTTTCGGTGTGCTGAATGGCACATGTAAACTGGCAGCTATCATCAGCACTTTCGTCTTTGGCAAGTTTATCGGCATCACCAAGATCGTCCCCATCATCCTGTCCTTCTCAGCACTAGTGTGTGGAGGGCTGCTAGCGTTTAAGTTACCTGAGACACGAGAGGTCATTCTTCAGTGAAAAAGCCAAACTCCTCAAGGCCTCAGCGTTTGGTCCAGCTGGACACTGGATGACCGCGTGCCGGACTGCTGAACACTGACAGCAGAAGGGCTGAATCAAGTAAAGCTGATGTGGTCTCATGTTAAAACCACTGTACCGTAGCAGTACAGTCATAGTAGTACTTCTCATAATCTAAAGTTGTAGAGCATATATTTTAAAATGTTCACATACTGCAAAAACTGCTTTTCAAGCTCAGGTTTTTTGTCTTGTTTTCAGCCAAATTTTAAAAACATTCTCAAATTAAGGATTTTGCTTGCCGTATTTGCAGTTTATTTTGATTGTGCTAAAAAACAAACTTCATTTGGACTTTTCTGAAAACAATACTATAATTTTTACTCTAAAAGAAAAATCCTCCTTGGTTTAAGAATTTCTAAATATTTTGACTGGAAACAAGACCAAAAAATCTAAGCTAGAAAGGCATTCTTGCAGTGCAAAGGCTATATTTTGAGTAAGTCTTGAAATATATTTGCAACAATTATACAAAAAGATTCAGATGTGTCATTATCCAATTCCCTTTTTTTATATTGGAACAAAAAAAAAAAAAAACCTCTTTGACTGTAAATTCCATGAAATTAGATCTCTGTATTTTACTTTCATTGATTATGTAAAACTCTTTTTGGTGCAGAAACCTTTATCACCAACTTCATCTCCTTACCAGCTAGTTTATGTTGTGTTGTAGTTGTAATACTGTGGTATATGTTTATTACGCATTAGATAATTGTACTTTCACTGTGTTTCTAACTCTAATGTTCTTGGATTCCCATCTTTTTAATTATTGTTTGTCATGCCTTTTAATTAGAAAATGATAAAGAATGGAAATATTGTTTGTATGAGAATAGATATTTTTAAATTTGACTTATGTGAAGTGTGTATAATGCTCATTTCCTTTGAGAAAATGTGTAGATTGTGTGATTTTGATTTGATTTTCTGTTCATGTAAACACGTGTGAATAGGAATTATGAATAAATGGTTTCTTTTTTTTTTCACTTTTGACCACAGAAACGTTTATTCAAATACATTTTTATTTAAATTGGTCAACACAGAATAAATGCTGCAAAGGGGCCTCCATAGCAATAGCTTTATGTCAAATCTAAAATGTGTTCTTTTTGTATTAGTTCAAAAATTGAAATAAGAAAAGATCAAATTATGTTTTTGTTTTTTTTCTGGTTTTGTGATGGCACAAAAATAAAATATAAAATGTTATTCTTTTACTTCTGATTTCCAGTTACTCGTGTTCTTTCTTAAGACATATTAAACATGGGAAAGAAATTGAGAAAACCACTGTGTTTTGGTCTTATTTTAAGTTCCCATGCTTTTCTGCGAGGAAAAGGCACTTGTAAAAACAAAGCCAGGGCTCACGTGTGAATCAGTCACACCTCTTATGATGGTCATTTATTTATGCAAAGGTGTGAAACAAAATCTAGATAATTCTTTAACCAGATTTAGATGATAAATTGTTGTGCATTCTTTTAAAAGCTAAATACACTACTCTTCTAATTTATCTATTCATTTTATTATTTCTTAAATTTCTTACTGCGTAATGTTTTTCTCTTTGCACAGCTTTAGTTCTTCATTTAGAAAGCCATCATCAGCATGTCAAACGGAATTTGCATGTGCATCCATAGTTTTATTCATGCACAATGTGCTTCTCAGTTTAAATCTACTCTGTGATTAGGTCGGTTGTCACTTCTATACCAAGGGTGTGAAAGGCCTCACTTTATAGGTCTTACCAGACCGCAGTAATTTTTTTATTTACCTAGTAAAAATAGCTACAGTCTAAGTCAAAGCAAGTAACATGCAAATTATAAAATGTACAAATGCATTACCATGCATGTTTCCACTGCAAAAATATGCATGAGGAACAGATATTTTAGTGGTGTTTCTGTGGGAGATTGATAGATGCTTGCAGAAGAGTGGAAAGACACACACAGGTGCCAGCTTCACTCATTCTACTGCAGTACAGAGGTGCCAAATCTAGCATGCTGCTCGTTCACTCTCACACTACAGAAAGACAGAGAGGCAGCCTGGAGGTCACAGCATCGGTCAATGAGGTCAGAGGATCGCTTCTCATGAAGTGGATCTGGAAGGTTTGAACAGTCAGCTATCTGGTTTTACTATATCTGATAGGGCAAACTCGTCAAAACTATTATGACAAATGCTCATTTTTATTCGTTGGAAACTCATGATAACATGATTGGAATTCACTTTTTTCAAGACTCCCCAGCAATTGGAAGGCATTTTCCGAATCAAAATCTAGTGTGAAGAATAAAGTCAACAAGTGGCAATAATATATTATATCCTACACTCCTAAATATAACGTTTATTTATTAGCATCAGTGGTTATGTGAAGAACCTTGAACATCCATCCCTCTTGAAAAATTATTTTGAAGCTTAATGCTGGTTTAAGGTGGTCCGACCAGCAAAGAACCATCTTAAACCAGCATTCAGCTTCAAAACCAGCATATATTTTTTTCAACAGGTTTGGAACCTTTCAAATGCCGAAAAGGTTCTTTATTGTCGAACCTTTAATGCTTCGATGCTGTATGAAGTTACTGATCAATCAATCAATCAGAGACGATCATTTTTTATAATGTACTCATTATCACTTCGAATCTCTGAATGAGACCCACTTCACTGACCACGGTGACTATATCGACCACTAACCTGCAAACCTGCTCACCAGTCTGTGTGAATGTCACACCTCAAGTGCAATCTGCTAATGGAGTTTATAAAGCATCATTAAACATCATTAAGGTCAATTATGCTGCTTAGCACTTTGAAATACAACCCCTTACAGACAACTGGAAGCAGGTTTGAGTTATTAAGTTAAGGATTGGGACCGTATCCTATATCTAATTTGGTTGCTTCCACTGATAGTTGGAATCATCAAATTAATAAACTTAACTGCTTTACCTCATTTAACCTAAATCTTAAAGATATAAAAACACTATTGAAACATGGTTTTATTTTATATACACTGATGTTCAAAGATTTGGGGTCAAGTTTTTATAATAGTTGTTGTTAAAAGAAGTTGACCAAGGCTGCATTTGCAACAGAAATGTAATATTATTATTAAAGTTAAAATAACTGTGGTTATAGCTTCTATATCTCTGATACAAAGCCTAATTTTATTATGTTGTTAGAAGAAGTATTTTATGTTCACCAAGGCTACATTTCTGTGTTCAAAAATACAGTGCAACAGTATTTTATTTTTCATGTAATTTATTTAAAAGCTTCTTTTTTTTTCACAACTAATTCTCCAGTCTTCAATCGCTCCTGATCCTTTAGAAATGATTCTTAAAAATTAACAGTTCTTATTATAAAAGTTGAAAACGGTTTGCTTATTATTTTTGTGGAAACCCTGATGCATGATCAGGATTCTTTGTTGAATAGAAAGTTCAACAGCCTTTGTTCATATCTTTTGTAATACTACGAGTATCTTTGCTGTCACTTTTGAATTATTTAATGCATCCTTGCTGAAAGAAACTGTTAATTTACAGACATTGTTTGGTCAGTTGCACAAGATGAGTTTTCTGGTAGAATCTGCACTAGTTTGTTGTTTTGAAGAGGAGTCAAACTTCACACCTCTGCTCCTGTGGCCTCTCTGAGTCTTTCCCAGACAGATGCAGGCCAAGTCCTGGGGTCTGAGACAGAGAGGGCTACCGTAGGCCTGCAGAGGTGTCACCTCGCACCTCTGAGTCCAACATATAAACCTCCAGCCCTCCTTCCAGCCTTCATTCACCCTCGTAGTCACAATATGGAAAGCTCAAGCCACAGCCAGCGGAACCAGTGGAGCTGTTCGAGCTCAGAGTCAGAGTTTAACAGCATTTCCTCTCCAGACACCATCTCGCCGGATCCATCCACGGACCAGGGCTTCTCCCCGTCCCACCAGGCCCAGCTTGCATGCCGAAAATCAGTCAAACCGTCAGGCGTCGTCAAGAAGAAACGCAGGTTAAGGCTAAAGAACCCGAGCGAGCAACGGCAGAGCGCCAGTGAGAAGGAGAAGCTGAGGATGAGGGATCTGACCAAAGCCCTCCACCATCTCAGGACCTACCTGCCTCCATCCGTGGCTCCAGTAGGCCAAACTCTGACCAAGATCGAGACGCTCCGACTCACTATACGCTACATCTCGTTCCTGTCTGCTCAGCTGGGTCTCAGTGAAGAAGAGCTGAACCACAGGAAGAACAGGAACTCTGTCGGCTGCTCGTATTCTCCAGAGATCGTTGGTTATTTTCAGTACAGGTCTACGGCTGGAGACTGGGTCGAGCAAGGAGAGGGTTACGGTCACTTTGATGGACAGTATGAGGGTTGCTCTGGTCATACAGGGCTGGGATGTGATGGGATCAACATGGATCAGACTGGCGCTTCCTCACAGCAGCTTTCAACAGAGCAAAACTTCTCTGCAAATGTAGACGGCTTCCTCCAATCACAACAATGTGCTCAAACATCACAGACATACCAGGTGGGTTATGCTCTTTATGGATAATAAAATAATTTAATATTTTAAATACAAAATGTTTAAAGTAATTAATTATATTTAAATATGATTCATAAAATTTTTCTATAATTATATTTATTATCTAGTATTGCATTTAAATTTAATGCGTTTTGTATAAATGTATCTAAATATTAATATATTACGCTATGTACTTATAATAAATACTACAGAAGTAGTAAAATAATCATTTATGTACAGAGTCATCTATCTATCCGTACATTACATTTTAATATTACTTCATTTGTTTTAATGATAATGATATTTAGTTGAACTTTAGTTCAATTTAGTTCATCTGACATGCAAAAATAACTGGCAGTAACGCAACTGACCCTCCAGGTGTCGCAAGACACAAGATTGTAACAAAATTGATAGGAATTATCATATTAGCTCATATTTTAGATACTGCAGGTTTATATGGTAACTATTAACAATTTTTCACACCAAAACCCTCAGAAAAAATAATAAAAAATAAATGTTTGATGAAATAGAAAAACTAATAAAAGAATAAATAGCTATATTAAATCTATTCATCTTTAGATATTTAACAAATATATTTAAAATATTTTTAGATGACAAAATAATGTGTGAATTAAAAAAAACATGAATATATATATATATATATATACATAAACAAGCTATTTTTCTTACTTTGAAAATACTGCTACAATCAGTGTTGTGCAATTAACAGTTTAAATTATTATAATATCTTAAACATATTGAAAAGTACTCAACTCTAAGCAATTCTCTTTCTTCTGTTTCAGGTTTATGGCAGAAATTTTGGCTATCATCTTGTTCCTCAAGCTTACTGGAGCTGACCGCAAAAACATCTCCATCACACCCAATGGCAGACTGGTGCCTACTGTATTGTGTACAGTAAATGGATGTGGATGTTTGGATCGTGAAAGCAACTGGCCTAAATGTGATTCAAAGTTAATCCTGTTATTCTTATAATTTAAGTAATATGTGTTACCCATGTCTGTCCTATGTAAATACAAAACTATATTTGATACGTATTTATAATAAAACATGCATTACTAAAAATAGTTTCTCTTTTCCTGTTCTTTTTTTTTCTTTCTCTACACTGATTGTTGTGAAATTGGTAGGCTTCATTTCCCAACATAAATAGGCTATATCAAAACTTCATTTTTGATTAGTGATACGCAATGCTAAGAACTCCATTTGGACAACTTTAAGGGTTATTCTCTCTCTTTTTTTGCCACCTCAGAGCCCAGATATAAAAATAAAAAGTACTAAAAAATATATATTTCCAAACAACATCAATGGAAAGCTTATTTATGACTGGTTTTTAAATAGAGCGCCCTCTTTTGGTCATCTGACAACATTCACTAATGTTGTCAGATGACCAATTATACAGCTTTATCATAAACTGGCACAAAAATTACATAATATAGTAGTCAGTTATAGATGTCAATCAGGTATGATCAGTTGTAACATGACAAAAAAATTAAAAACAATTCTCAAATGTGTTTTAACAATTCAAATGTGTTTTACACATTAATATGGTTATAGTTTGTAAACTTATCATTGCCCTACTTCTTTAAAGGTTAGGACAATGTGATATGATGGCATGATGACCACTTGAACGTTTTATACGCATGCATGAAAGGAAATCGGTGTAGAAATGTCACTGAGCAATCAGTTTAGACCTTTGTCATGGCAAAAGCAAATATGAATATTTACGCGGAGACGATAGCACGCACTGTATCGAGGTGCAAATATTAAATACTAAAGTATATATACAAATATAACAGAGATCCGTTGTGACAGTCTTAGACATAAAAATCCTGGATTCGTTGCCTCAACTCCATGTCAAGTCAGTGAATGCGATGTGGCAAATGCTATTAAAAGTTTCAACATTTACAGTAAGAACACATAATATTAAACATATTTACATGAATGAAAGCATTTAGCCTAAGTTTGGTGCTGATCGTCATATTGAAAAAAAAAAACGTGTACTATCATGCATAGACCTACTTGCAAGCAGGCTATGATTACCAAATAATACAGATAAAATATTTTGGGTTGACTGAATAATATTTTACTATGGACCACAAAACCAGTCATAAAGGGTCAATTTTGTTAAATTGAGATTTATACACAATCTGACAGCTTTCCTTTGTTGTATGATATGGTTTGTTAGGAGAACTATTTGAAAATCTGGTGCAAAAAAAATCTAAAAATTGAGAAAATCAACTTTCAAATGGCCGAAATGAAGTTCTTAGCAATCCAATATGCATATCAATGCATATATCAAATATGCTAATAAAAAAAAAAAAAGTTTTGATATATTCATAGTAGGAAATTAAAATTGACTATACCTTTATGGAACATGATCCTTAATTTATGCACTCCACAGGGACCTATAGAGACATCAACCACTTCCCTGCTGACTGTTAGTGCAGTCACCTTACTGTGCTTGTGCAATATTTCATTATATAAAACTCTTTATTTATCATGGTCAAGATTTCAACTACACTACCTCCTTGACTAAATGACTACATTTATGCATGTTTTGTTGTCATGTGTTACGTGTCCCAATGTATTGAATGTATACTGTTTAGTGTATTGCGTATATTGTATATTATTGTGCAGAATATTACATGATAGTAGCGTTTAGTGTACAGTATGTGGCGCATGTGTTTCATTGTACATGTACAATGACAAAGAGGTTGTTACTGTTGCAAAAAAAGAAAATTCTACCATTTTGACCCATACAGTTTTTTGGGGCTATTGCTACAAATATGCTACTTATGACTGGTTTTGTGCTCCAGGGTCACATGTTACCAAACCGATCTGGCAAAGTTGTTGAACTTTTGTGATATATATCTGTAGAGAAAAATGGCCGTTTGAATGACAAATGTGAGCCTGGACCACAAAACCAGGCATAAATGTTTAATTTAAAAAAAAGTATTGAATAACACACCAACTAAAAGCTGAATAAATCGGACAATATTTGGAAACAGAACAGTTTGAATGTCTGGAATATGAGGGTGCAAAAAATCTAAATATTGAGAAAATTGACTTTAAAGTTGTCCAAATGAGATTCTTAGCAATGTGAATTAATCAAAAATTGAGTTTTGATATATTTACAGAATCTTTACTTAATCTCCTAATGATTTTTTGTATGAATCCAAAAGATCCATAATTTTGACCCAACGTTTTGCTACAGATTATTTCACCCTCATTAGCTGTTGGCCTGTGTACAATGTATTGCGGCTAGATTGTCTGTTATGTTCTGATTCGATGAACTTTAAAGCTGGCACAGAGCTGCATACGAATCAAGGAAATGTGACATTTCCTGTTTCGTTTAACTAAAACAATACCCAATAAGGAAGCCACTTTGACCTCTGATCACAGTTATTAGTTATTTTGTAAGCTGAAGTGTATTCATCCAAGCATGATCCTTCAGATGTGATGTGTATTCAGTCTGTGACAAGTGAAGCCTATTGCTGCTAATGAAGTTCAACTGACTGTGAAAAGCCTGTTCACGCCACAAAGTCTAGCCTCAGACCTAGTTGTTGAGACCCCCCTCACAACACTCGTGTCCTAATGTGAGCGAGCTGCATTTTAAATTCATAGAACAGTTGTGTGCGAATTACAGTAAGTTGTGGAATTAGCCCACAAAGTTTATTTTGCCAGCTTGTGGGGGATATTTGATGTGCAAATCCCAATGTCAAATACACACATTCAGCTCTTTCATCTTGGAAGGCAAATACACAATTAAAATGTGTGAATGTGTAACAATCACGTGTTAATCGGCTCATAATCACTCGGGTGTTAAACAAAGTTAGAGGAAATCCCCCAAATTTAAAAAAATGTCATTTTCCTTTTAGAAACAGATTTGGAGAAGTTTTGCGTTACATCGCTTGCTCACCAATGCATCCTCTAAAGTGAATGGGTGCTGCCAGAATGAGAGTCCAAACAGCTGATAAAAACATCACAGTAAATTCATAATTTATAGGCATTTTAAACATGAAACCCTTGTTTCTGACCAAAATATGTTTCTCCCTGTTGTCCTCTTACATTAAAGTCCACCAACATATGATTGGTCGTGCTTGATTGGTGTATATTTCTCTTCTGATTCAGACAAGATGACTGTTTTCATGAGAGAAAGCAATATTACGGATACATAGCTCTTGTAGCTGGAATCTTTTCACTTCACAAGACTTCTCAAGTTAAGTGATGGGCTGATGTGGATTACTTGTGGGTCCTTGTGATGTTTTAATCAGCTGTTTGAACTCTCATTATGACCCTGCAGAGCATCCATTAATAATGTAATGCTACATTTCTTCAAATCTCTTCCAATGAAGAATCAAACCTGTCCACATCTTGCATGGCCCGAGGGTGAGTAAATTGTCAGCAAATAGTACTTTTTGGATGAATTATTCCTTTAAGTTATGTAAATGATACATTTTAATATCGTATCTGCAATCTACAGTCACAAGTGAGTTCAAATAGTGCTAAAAACCAGCATGTCTCTCAGGACTAGTGTTTTTCTGGTGAAGTCCATGAGACCTTTCTGAACTAACTCCATAAACATTTCAGAGGTGTGACTTCACACCTTTGATTATAGGAAATAACACAGTCTTAAAAAAGACATTTGAAATGAAACTAATGCATCATTTGTGATCGCAGCCATTGAGCATATAGCAGAGAATGTGGAGATATTGTTGCAACACGTATCATTTGTGTTGTTATCTATGTATATGTGTGTGTCTCTGTTGATGCAGGAGTCAAATACGACACTTCTGTTTGTGGGAACTGCAGTCACTGATCTCGTCCACCACCGTCATCTGCTTCATCACTACAGGAGCCCTAAGTAGGTGTCATTTTCAGACCCCTGAGGTCGAAACTTCATGTCTAGCTATGAATGCAATCAGAATGATGTTAATCATGTTAACATGAAGGAGCGGGTGTGATGGGATTGTGTTTTTCTCATGCTCCTCTCCTATTTTGATGGAAGGCAGATTTACTGATGAACTACGTCTTAGCTGTTGGTAGAGATACTGTGCTTGTTAGTCAGAGGTTGATTTGGATTTGTGATCTGAGAGGCAAACGTCTCTGACCTGAATCAAACATGTCATCAGCTGTAAATTAGCACTGACCTTGAAAAGCCTGTGGCTTCAGGAGTCTGAGATCATCAGGAGAATGCACACGAACAGAAGTTCTTTGTTGTGGTTGATCAGCTTCAGACAGCCCTGCAGCCATTGGTGCATTTCTCAGAAACACTGTATACGACTGGATTGTTTTGCGCTTGGCTTGAGTAGCTGACAGATAACATGACCATCAAGATTTATGTATTAAGGAAAGTGCTGTAACTGGTCATAATATATTTTTTCAGTATTTTGAAATCATATTTTAGATTTCTTTCAGTTCACTTAAATGCTATTTTGTTGTGACACAAAATACAGTAATATATTTTTAATGTTTTTATAAGTGTCTTATGTTCTACAAGGCAATATTTATTTTATCAAAAATTCCAAAAATATAATATACTACTTATAAATATATAATATAAACTACATTTTAGTTTTAGATTACTAGTTTTGAATTTATTTTAAACTTTTAGTAAAGATTTATGTTAAAATTGATAATGATTATTTATTTATTATATATGAGTATATATACCTTGTGTAACTACATGCATATATATATATATATATACATTTATTTATTTATTCTTTTTTTTATGCCAAAAATCGTAAGGATATTAATTAAAGACTGTGTTCCATGAATATATTTTGAATATAAATTTCTTACAAAAAAATAAAAATACATTAATAAATTATGCTTTGGCAGAAATCGGATTCCAGATTTTCAAATAGTGGTATCTTGAACAAATTTTGTCCTATCCTAACAATACATCAACGGAAAGCTTACTTATTCGGCTTTCAGATGATGTATAATTCTCAATTTAGAAATTGACCCATATGCATGATTTCATGGTCCAGGTTCACCAAAAAAAAAAAAAAAAAAAAAAAACTGCTTTTTCTTATGCTGTTAAAGTCATTTATTGTTGAGTAACTTGCCAATTTATCATCACAGTTTAATTCCACACTATTTTCTCCATCAGCAACATTAATTTTGGTCCTTTCTGGCATTTACAATTTAACAAATGCCGTTGTATTTTAGAGAACAAGTCAATACAAACTGATCAATGTATAGCTGAGACTATAGCCCGTTGATTATACTGAGCTTTGTGAAATTATTGCTTAAGTACATTTGACCTACGACAGTTCCCGCTTTCACATTCGTGCCCTGCCTTCCCAGGAAACAATACAAACAAACAACCTCCTCAGCTCCTCAAAACAGTGGTCAGCACGAGGCACCGCATAGCTTTTGTTTTTCCAGGCACACACCAAAGGCCATTGCGAATCAGAACAGCACCTATGAGAGACTTAATTTCCCTGGGCAGTCCCGGCCATCCTCCGCCACAAACACTGGCAGCAGTGTAGTCACATCATGTTGACTTAGTGAGGAAACTGTCCCCCTTATCCACAACGTTCCTCAGGCACAAAGAAAATGAAAAGGACAGGGGGAGGTCCACAGGGAAATAGCACATTATTTCTGAATTTGCTGTTAACCTCATGTTGTCGTTAGCGAGAACGACTCTTCTCTGGAAATAGGGGCTCGGGGATGAGTGCGTTATCAAAGGCTTTTGTTCATTGTGCATGTTCCTACTTAGTAAACAGAAATTGAACCAGGTACGAGAGCTTCTCGTTATATCCCTCCGAGACTCCATTAAAGACTCTCGGAGCGCCTTCACGCACCCTCCGGTTCACTGCTAACTACATGCCGGCATCAATTGACACATGCCGGAGAAGATATTGATTCATTCGTGCAGATCGAAAATGATCTGTGCTTTTTGTTCTGGGTAGTGGCTCAAATTTGGGAGTATTTACATTCAGACAGCATCAGGATTTAAGACTAGAACGAAGATGCAGTGGCACGAAATCAATTAAGTGGGCTGCCAGGTAATAAATTCATTTCCAAGGGACAGTGCTAATATGTCTAATCCCCATGCGTCTAATTGTTTTTCTCCTGCTATGCAAATATAAAACGGCAAAAAGGAATTATGGTTTTCTGTGACTTCTGGACACCATCTTTCTGGAGATAATGAAATAAAATAATTAGATTTTAATCACTCCCTCTGTGTGTGCATCTGTCTTTGTGTACTTGTGTATCTGCTCGGGAAATAAATCAATCGATCAATTAAATGTGTAATGGATGGATTTCAAAATTGCACTGCAGCGATTTCCGAAAGTGAAAGTTTTTGCACGATTTATACAAAGCGGGGTGACTTTGTAGCATTTGAACCAATCAGGTGCAAACTATTTGTTACATTTAACAAATAATCTTTAATACCGCTTTACCAACCCAATGGGTAACTCAAACTGTGACTATGAGGGTCTGTGGACCCTTCCCCGGAAGGGCAGCTAACACCTCAGGAAGGCAAAACAGGCCTCTGATTGCATGGCAACCGACTGAAAACACTGGTTTATTGCTTGAAGGAATGTGAATAAAACAACTCTGACTAGTTCTCCCTTTTTGAAAAGACAATGGACTTTTCCAAAAATTAATTCACAGGAAAACTTTCTTTGAGTGAACTCATATCCTTCAGGTCAATGTGTATATTATTATTGTTCTCGTATATTGTCTTGTGTATGGTATACTGTTTTGTGCATGTTTCTGATAATATGTTTATATCACTTCATAATAACAACACATTTAGTGTTTCACACCAGGCCGAGACATTGACTTTTCATGTAACTCTAGATCCATGGATCGCGACAGATCTCTTTCTGAGCTCTCCTTTCATCTACCAATCATCAGAGTCAAGACATCTTTGGAATTCATCCCCTCATCCGAGGAAGAACATGATTGCCAATCCAAAACCTTGGAACCATTGAGACCGCATCAGACCCTCGTCAACGAGGCAACGCAAGTATCGCACATACAGTATAACTAAATGAAACCGAGGTTTAGTATTAGTTATAGAGCTCATTATGAATGGCACTTATGGTTTTACAGGTGGTCAACTGACTCTTTTCATAACTAATGGTTTACCCTTAAGCCTTCTTTGCACTTTCCCCTTGTGTGAGTATGTTTATACATGTGTGTGTTCAGTTATGCGAGTTAACGAAGAGTTAATAAAACTTTTACACAAATAACATGAGTTTCTGGTTCTGATTTGCAAATTAATGTCCTTTTACAATTTCGACACTTGCTACATGCTCTAATGCCACAAAAATATTACATTTCCCATAAGGAGCTAATATGCTACAACTTTTTACAAGAAATGTCTACAGAGAGTTTTCTCAGGTCTGTCTTTTGAGCCACACATGTCATGAACATCTATAACCAAGTTATAGTAATAATGTTCGTGCTTACTACATCAATGTTCAAACTGATAATGATCCTAATGAAAAGTGCTCAAGCAGTATACTGTCTCTATGGGTACTTATTTATGTGAACTTGACTTCTGCTCATGGGTGTCTGTTTACTAGTTGAAAATAGCCTGCACAACCTGACTGACTTTTAACATTTATAAATGTCTAAGTGACACTGAGTATGAATGCATGTTCAAACAAAAAGGGGTAATTGGTTCTGGCAGAAAAGCATACAATTATATGCTTATATATATATATAAAAATTTAAATGTGTAATGGATGGATTTCAAAATTGCACTGCAGCGATTTCCGAAAGTGAAAGTTTTTGTACGATTTATACAAAGCGGGGTGACTTTGTAGCATTTGAACCAATCAGGCGCAAACTATTTGTTACATTTAACAAATAATCTTTAATGATTATGAATGCATGTTCAAACAAAAAGGGGTAATTGGTTCTGGCAGAAAAGCATAAAATGATAT
>JAUMHG010000043.1:4601824-4632324 GCA_032359395.1 Enteromius anoplus | reverse complement strand
TTTGTTTAAGTAAAAAGTATATTATTTGAACTTTACGTCTCCCGCGCTCTCCATCTCCGTCTGACCAGACGTTACAGTAAGAGTATTACATTTTTTGGTAGTTTGTTTTATACATCACTAACCTGTTTAACAGCCAAGGCTCTTTGGTGCATGATAAACCATATAACAGTTTATCTGCCTCTCCAGCAATGGTCGTGTTCTTGAACATCTTCCATCCGAAATCCCACTCCTCAACACCTCCAGCGGCCATGGCATTACAGTACACAGTTAATTTCAGATTTGGGGGAATTCTTAAGTGGAAAAAACAGACAAAATCTCAAACTGAAATACCAAAACCAAACCTGAAATATCTGAAGTGAACTAGCTTGAATTAAACTGAACCCAAATGAATTCTGAATTAAACTGATTTACTGAACTAAACTAAAATCTGTGAACTCAACAGACTGGAACTGAATTGAATCAAACTCCCATAAAAAGATTTAAAAAGAACTAGAAATAAGTGGAGTAGCTTGAAATTAAATCTGACTTGAATCTAATAAAAAAATTTTAAAAACTGAAATAACTAAATTCAATGGTATGGATAGACCTAGAAAAAACTGGCTTGAACTGAATTCCGATTAGAACTGAACTAAATTTAACTGTATATTCAGATTAAGAATAGAGAACTAAGAATAAATAAGAAAAGCTGATCAGAACTGGTATGAACTGAATTAATATTTCAGAGAAGAGGTTTCCATACGGGTTAGTGTCAGGGTTGTTCATCCACTGTCTGTACCACTTTCTAGTGAGCTCTAAACATCCCTCCACTCCGGTTTTACAGGCCATTGAAATTGCGTTTATTTGGTTGTATCTACAAACAGAAGTCACACAAACCATACAATATTTCAGTTTCCCTTTTCCATATGTTCCCTTTTATCACAGTGAACATTGATTTCATTGCTATTCTTTATGCAAAAACAGAAATGAATAAAACGATTATACTGTACGCTATGCAGCTTCTCAGTTATAAGGAGAGTTTAAAGGGGTCATATCATACATTTATTTCCACCGAGGTCCACTTAGTTTATGCACCTGTAATAACAGTAACAATTTATTTTTTTATGATTATAATCCACCGCAGTGTCTCAACCTGACAATTAAACGTTTCGTTTTTTGCGGTTTTGCCTTTTACGTAAACATCCTCTGTGCATATAAAATTACCTATGGGTTGGCACAAGCTCTGACAGATTTTCCCACACTTCATTCTCATTTACCACATTTGTCTTGTGTTTATGAATAATATATATTTCCCCATTACCTCAGTGTGGTAAAGTTAATGTGTATATGTGGGTGGTCATTTCGTCTTGCGGTCTATCTGACGTCAGTACAGAACAAGCTGGGTTTTTTTTTTTTACAGAGGAGAACATTTTCGTAGTATTTGAACTCTTTTTATGACCAAAAATCAACAACCAATTGATTTATCATGATGTGGCCCCTTTAGATTTCTTCACAACACTTTTATGCTTGTGGTTATAGAATTAAAGCACATAACTGACTGTGGTAACACATTGTGGTGGTACTTAAGTAATGCTTAGAAGAAACTGTAAACAAAGTAATCATGTATTTACTGGTCCAAGTAACTTTGGGGTTTCTGAGTCCAGTTTGATGTGATAGCTTTGAAGTGCTCAAAAAGAGGTTGCGCCTTTCTCCGCAGGTAAGTCTGAAGTGTTTTAAAAAAAAATGTTGAAATAAGTGTCTAACATGTTTTGAATGAGCATTAATTCCTTGTGTGCTTTTTTTTTTTTTTTAAAGATGTATTAGCTGCAGGTAATAAAAGTATTTTTGTAATAATAATAATTTTGTAATAAACAAACATACCTGCAAAGGTCCATAGACTTCTGTTCGGTCAAACATGAGGAAAAAGTACTCCAAATTTCTTACAGCAGATTGCCATGGTATGTACTCCTTCTCTTTGTGGAGATACTTGGTTGTTCTCAGAGCCAAGGTTATGTTGATTATCTTTGCCCTATGAATAATCAGATTCAAATGTTCAATTATTTTTTATTTACAGTCAGATAATGAAATTGAAGAAATATCTTTGCAGCGGAGAGCTTACCTCGCCAAATTAAATGCATCATCGATGATCTGGCCCCTATTAAGTACTGGAATAACCTATGCGAGTAGATGATAAAGTCAAATGTTATGTTATTATTTATGTGTATTATATCACGTTACCAGTGAATATACTTTATATGTTAGGACAATTCAGAACAATATATATTATAAACACTAGTCATCATATAAAGTGTAGCGAAGTTGTCCAAAATGCATTCTTGTCATAAGACAACTTTGATGAACTTTTTTGACCCTCTTAAAATGTTCACTACTATTTAATACAGATATGCTACTTTGATGCGAAATGCTTTAAATTAAATTAAACATAATGAGATACTTACTTTAGGATCTGAAGTCAGTCCCGTGAGGAGACGTTCCCAGTTCTTGGGATCATAATTAACCCTGAAGTATCCTGTGACATTCAGGTTGGCCAATACCCAGTCAGTATCAGTCTTCATGGGCTCATATGAAGCCTTTTTAGTAAGCAGCCAGTGCTGGTCCATAATACTGCCGCTCTTCATCCATGTGATTGGCACAAACCATTCATAACTGCAATCATTTTTTAACATATGCACAGTATACTTTAAAAGGACAGGATTTTGAAGTAAGGTTGCCACATTTGTCAGTTTAAACATACTTGTACTGAGATGGCTTGTCCACTACTGCCTCTGGGTGAATCAGGAAGTGCTGCTGAGAGATGCTTCCTGTCTTAGTATCAATAGTTAATACAGGAAAACCCATCTGAAGAATCCAGCGATTCATAATTTCATTGATTGAGGCTGGGAGATGGATGCGTGAATCTGCATCTACAACCTTAAGAAAAAAAAAAGAAGAAAAAGAAAGAAATTTATATTTGTTACAACAAACACGCTTACACAAATACTTAAGGATTCCATTGCATCATTTTGGTAACTTACTTCCTGCAGTTTTTTCCAAAGATCTGTGTACACAGTATTGCTGTATGCATACTCATGCAAATAGTTCTGTGGAAATCATGCATGGGAAAGATTTTCAGTCTGAGAAATTCACACTAAAAGTCACATTTATGCATCATAAAACCTAAAAACCCTTCAGACATACGTGAAGTCCTTTAGCAAAAACAGACTCTGTCAGAAACTCAGACAGCATTCTCAGTATAGCAGCCCCCTGAAATGACAACAATTAAAAATGAACTTAAAGACACTACTTAGTGTTATTTCAAGTTGTTTTGACACATGTTGAAAACCTTGCTATACGTGATGGTATCGAATAGCTGATCGATTTGATTCGGTGTGACGACTTCATCCTCTCGTGAAGAAAGTGGGTGAGAGGAAACGAGAGCATCGATGTCAAATGCCCTCTGAACCTGTTGCTGAACCATCAGATCTTTCTTCAGGAGAGAAAAGAGAGTTCGTGAAACCCTAATATATTTTATAACACATAACACACACACACATATGCGCATACGACATGCCCTTCACAAACTCTACACGTAAACCTACCCCTTACAGTAAACGGTCTGCATTTTTCCTTTCTTGAAGAAAAACTTGTCCTGCATTATTTATAAGCTTTTGTACACATGGCTTAAAGGTTTGCTTCTGTGGCCTTTACATACACTTCTATTACTTTTATACTCACCAAACAATATTTTCTATCCTCTAACCTTTACAGATAACATGTTTGCATTGTTAGACTTTCAGATAAACATCATTCACTATAGTTCAGTTGCATAAAAATGTAGATTAGTCTAAATTGAATCCAAAAATTGAAACAGATTACTCTTGGCTAAGTGCTAGTTGGTCAGACTAGCTCTTAAGACACTTGGTGCGTCCTAAATCGCATAATGCTTAAGTAGGTACTACTTTTAAAACCGAACGTACTACCCGACCGTTAAAACAGTACGTTCTATACAGTATGAGTGCGAGTAGTATGAATGGATCTCAGACGTACTACATCCGCCATATTGATGTTGTCATGTGCCATGCGTCGTCACAACTGCGCGAAAATGTAAACTTTCAATAAGTCATCCGTTTATTTAGATTGTGTTAAACAGGTGTAATTTAATCACAATAAACAACGTTTTCTTCCTGAGGTGTTTACACTTAAAATAAGCCGCGTCTCCACTTTCAGCCATTTTTTAAATATGACGTCTCCTCTCCCGGAGCCTCATGGGATAGGAAAGCATCCATGATATGCCTACTACAGAATTCGGGTGGAAGCAGTAGGTCATCCGGGTACTTCTCGCCTACTGAATTTTGAATGCTATGAATTCGGACATACTACTCGCCTCCCATGCTGTTTTTCGCGTTCTATATAGTAGGGAAGTAAGCGATTTCGGACGCAGCACATGTTTATGCATCTGACCCCTGATCCTGTTACATGCTTCAGTTGAATTGCTTATGAATATTAATTAACGTTACGTTGTGTTGTGTTATGTTTTGTTAGCCATCACGAACAATAAAAAAAAAGTCGTTACTAATTAGAGTAAAAAGGAAAAAATGTTTTTCATATCTTTTGCGTTCTCTGGCGTAACTAGCAGTGTTGCCAGATTGGGCGGTTTTCGATTTGTTTGTGCGGGTAAATATTGGCTTTGGCGGATGGACAAAATTTGGGGGGGTTTGGGGTCTTTTTGGCGGTTTTCAAACTTATGAATTATATAGCCTAATTAGTTAACATTCAAGCGCAAGTGTGCATACCCAGTTGCACTGGGGTTTTTTTTGTGGCACGGACATGATTATTTCTTCACTTTCGTAAGTCCAGCACGAATGGATGCATCCAATCAGTCATCATCATAGATATCTATACTGACAGGATAGATATCTATGAGTCATCACAATGGTATTAAATACACGCACAATGCAAAGACTGCTGGTGCTGAGGCTGACGTCGCAGCCGCATACAGACTTGATGATTCGGCGGTGATGGGTGTTTAGCACGATAACGTATGTAGAACTGTATAGTGTTCATGGCTAAATAAGTATGGTATAGAGTTTTAACTCTCACAACGTGAATTACCTGTTGAGGGAGAGATGACATGACTCTTATCACTGCAACCTCGAAATCAGAGCAGTTAAAAATAAAAATCTATACGAACCTGTCTTTTCTCTTTCTTTATGGTTCAGATTAGAATTGAAATCTGCTGCACTTGTTACTTTCGACTGTGCAAAGTTTTGTATAATGTTCAATGTAAACTTCAAAGTCTTTCTAGCTCTGTGTGAAATTATAGAGTGAAAGATAAGAACATTACATTTTTATTTTTTATTTACGTCAGATTATCATGCAGTATGCATGAATGAATTATAGTTTTGACTGTCATGGTGTGTGCATGATCACTATATTGGACAATTTTTTTTGCATTTGAATTCTGACTGTAGACATTTAAAATGATGCAGTTTTTTCGAGGGCACCGTTTTTTTTTTGTTTTTTGCCTTTTTGACTCTGCTGCTTACATATTTTTTGTATTTGGTAGTCTAATTCTCTTTAATCCATTTTGTCCGATTTATCTAGCATTATGTCTATGCTATTTTGTCATCATAATTCTGTTTTATGGAGTAAAAAATGTCTCCTTGATTTACCTTGATTTACATTCGATCACAATGATTTGATAGTTAAAATTTTGGGCGGGCATTTGTGAGCTTTTGGGCTGGAAATCGTCCATCCAATCTGGCAACCATGGTAACCAGTTGAGCTCAGGTAAAGACTTCCTGTTTACTTTACACTCCAGTGGTTCAGATAGCTCTGTACATTCAAAATGGAGCAATTCATAGAGTTTTACTTTGAATTTGGATTGAAGTATAAAGAAATACGGTCAGTGTTTAGTTCAAGGCACAGTTTTGACGTCAGTGAAAGACATCTGAAAATCGTGTCTACGCGTCTGCCATTAGAAGTTCTGGTTGCTATAGAAACATTTAGCGTTCTGAGACATGCGGATGTTTCAGAATGTCCCTTAAGGGGTTCTGTAGTTAGCAAGTGAAGAAATGTTACTATTTTGCCTGTACAGTTCACGATTGAAACAACTGAACTTTACCAAGCCTTGTCTCCATGATTTACTGTGGTGCAAGAAGAAGACGTTTTTGTTGGAAATCAAGCAGACATAGACCAGTGACGTGATACGTGACGTGACTATTTTTAACGCGATATTTAATCGGTTCAGGGCAAAGATGCTAATAATGAGAATTGAATAAATACAATTAAACTGTAGCCATAACAAACATGGAAAAGCGGCGACCGTCATCAGGATGGCAAGTAGGGAAAAAATGACCGTTTGTGACTGTAAAGGTTATGCTGTAAAGGTTAGATGCATTGATTGACATAAAACCAGGCACTCTAATTTCTAGAGTGTAATGTTATTATATTGATTATTTTATAATGTTTGAATATAGAATGTTACTTGTTGAATTTAACTAAAAACTTACAATATTCCAGGTGGGTTCAGCATAATCAGCTCCAAGATATGAAACATAACTTGCAAAACCTTCATTGAGCCACAGGTCATTCCACCATCTCATGGTCACAAGGTTCCCAAACCACTAGACAATAATTTGACTCACATAAATAAATGACATATTATAAATTAATTAAACAACTCCTTTTTTAGAGAGAGAAAAGTTCTCCACATACCATGTGTGCAAGTTCATGTGTAATTACAGTGACCACCCATTCTTTGTCTTCATTAGAGGACACTGTAGGATCGTAGAAAAGCGATAGCTCTCTGTATGTGACCAGACCCCAGTTTTCCATGGCTCCAGCAGCGAAATCAGGCAGTGCAATTTGATCTAGGGAATGGAAAGTATTAGTCTGACTGACTTTTCCCCCCAGTATTTCTCTATTGAGACACAACATTTGGAATGAATTTGCAAGAATAAACTCTCACCTGATTTGGATAGGGGGTACGTTGTGTTGTAATAACTTTCTAAATATTTCAAAATGGGGAATGTCACATTAAGGGCATAATCTCCCTGACCACTTTCAATTGCTTCTCTGCGTCCCCATATTCTGATCTAAAAAAATGAATAAAGTTAACAGGTTAACAGACATTGTCATTAAATGCAAATTATGTGATAAAAATCATTGCATTCAATAAGCATTTATAATTTGTTATGTGCATTTAAAATACATAATTCCAATACAGTGGAAGATGAAAGAAGGGAACAAGAGAGTGAATATATCTTAATTGTCTACCAAAATATTGGCCTCTGAAGGGGACTGTATGTTGGTAAATTCGCTGACGACAAAGGCCAACAGATATGTCGACATTTTTTCAGTTGGCTCAAATGTAGTCCGTAAAACCTCTTGATTATCTATGGAGATGCTTTGAGTGCCTAAAGGGAAAATCAGAGCATGAGTGAAGAATTCAAATGTGTCCAGATAAATCCATTCGAAATACACTAGAGTACAGTTTAAAAGTAGGGACCAAAAATATATTTTGTTGTGTGTTTTTGAAAAAAAGTCTGCGATAATACAGTGTTTAATTTAATCAAAAATACAGCAAAAACAATAATATTGGGACATATTAGTTATTATCATTTAAAATCCCTATTTCCTGTTTAAATATATATACAAATAATGACATATTTGTGATGCAAAGCTGAATTTGCAGCATCAATACCTCAGTCTTTAGTTTTACATGATCATTCAGAAAATCATTCTAAGCTTATTTCCTGCTGATTAAACATTTCTTAAAGTAAAAAAAAGGCTTAATATTTTTGTTGAAACTGCAATGCATTTTCTTCCCCAGGACTATTTGATAAATAGAAATTTCGAAGGAGCAACTTTTTTTCTCAGTATTATAAATAACTTATAATAATGCATGAATAAAACTGAACTGCTAAGTAATAATTGTTATTAAAAAAAAATTAAACACTACATAGAAAATTAAACATATTAAAAATACGTTATTATATAACACGCAAAGGAAAGGCCTCAACAATCAAGGTTACCCATAGAGAACTTTGAAAAAACTTTAATCAAGCTAAAATAATTGCAACGGTCTAAATTTCTGAAGTCTTTGAGATTGGCAATGTATCTTCAAATTCAAAAGATTTGTGAGCTCAGAAACTCAGATTACCCTTTCAGTCGAATCACTTTGACGTTACATATGGGATCTCGCCTGAGAGACCAATCGCCTTTGCGTCTTTGGAAAAACGCCAATAAATATTGGCGTGCAATAATCACAGCCAGGTGCACCTCATCACAGTGTGAGTATAAGAGGGCAAGGCTGGATTGCACAGCTTTTCACTTTCGCAGCCTCGTCTTC
The DNA here is from genome assembly GCA_032359395.1 of Enteromius anoplus. Classification (NCBI taxonomy): domain Eukaryota; kingdom Metazoa; phylum Chordata; class Actinopteri; order Cypriniformes; family Cyprinidae; genus Enteromius; species Enteromius anoplus. The sequence continues at coordinate 4,623,995 of JAUMHG010000043.1, read as the reverse complement.
ATGCAAACACTTGACCGAACACTTGTGGTTGACTCATGCATTCATTGCGAGTGCATGACTATCGCTACATTGCATTCGTGCTCTCGTTCGCGAGACGGCACCCCTTGTGTCCTTCCCGCGGTGAGACGGAGGCACGCGGGGGGCACCGCCCAAAAAAAAAAAAAAAAAAAAAGGGGGGGGATCGCGTGGTGGCTGTGCAGAAAGTTCTGTTGGGTGTAAAAGCCCTGCAGGCTTCTGCTGCACCCTGTAGCTCGCCGTGGTGTTTTCCGAGGAATACTCTCCCCCGGATGCCACCGGGCCCAGCGTTTACTTTGGTGCACTTGAGGAGGCTGAGATGTCTTCTACAGCACCAGAGGGAGAGTCGGGCAGCCAAGCGCTCGCCGGTGTGGGGCAGAGGCTGTCCACAGTCACTGCTCCTTCCCAGGCGGACTTTGAGCTCACGGCTATGCTCCTCCGACCCGCCAATGCGATCGGGTTGGAGGTGCCGCGTCCCGTCTCGGCTGGATGATTGGTTTTCTTTCCCATCGCGGTCCCCCTCAGTGCCCTTCTTCCCGGAGGTGCATGAGGAGCTGACCAGATCGTGGCGAGCCCCGTGCTCGTCACACCTGGCCCCCGGCTCCTCTCCCCTCTCCATCCTTGATGGAGGTGCAGCCAGGGGGTAAATGACGATCCCCCAGGACCGAGCGCGCTGTTGCGGTGCATCTATACCCGCGCGGCGCAACCGCTTGGTGTGGATCGCTGCGGCTGCCGTCCGAGGCGCGTAAGACCTCGTCTGCTCTCACGGGCCGGGATTACCACACCGCTGGGCAGGCTGCCACCTCCCTGCATGCGATGGCCACACTACAGGTGTACCAAGCCAAAGCGCTTAAACATCTGCACAAGGGTGAATCTGATCAAGGGGCAGTAATGCAGGAACTCCGTGCCGTGACTGATCTCGCTTTACGGGCAACAAAAGTTGCCGCGGGCTCTTGGTCAGGGGATGTACACGGTAGTGGCTCAGAAGCGCCACCTTTGGCTCAATCTGGCAGAGATGGCCAACGTTGACAAGGTTCGCCTTCTTGACGCGCCCATCTCGCAGGTTGGCCTCTTCGGCGACACTGTCGAGGGCTTTGCTCGGCAGTTCAGCAGCAGTCTCAGGCCATAAGTCACATCTTACCATGCAGGGAGTACCCCAAGCCCCTTAGCGCCCCGCCTCAGATTGCTCTTCGCCAAGGGCGTCCCCCCACGGCACCCAGACATTCTGCTCTGTCCCCAGCCGAAGCACACAATGCTAGGCTGCCTGTACGACGTTGAGCTGGCCACGGGCACAGGACACCACGGTGAGACGGAGAGCCACTGTGGCTTTTTGGCGACTGCGGGGGGGTGCCCTAAAAAAGAAAAAAAAGAAAAAGAAAGAAAGGGATCGCGTGGTGGCTGGGCAGAATGTTCTGTTGGGTGTAAAAGCCCTGCAGACTTCTGCTGCACCCTGCAGTTCCGCTGTAGTGTTTTCCGAGGACGCTCTGGGCCAAGTGCCCTGAGGTCCCCATCTAACCAAATCTCTTTTTTCTCCTCAGATGCGGACCTGGAGCCCTGGATCGCCAGGGCCAGAAGGTAAGAGCTGCCCAGAGCAGTCGGACTCGCCCCCAGGACGTTCATCCTTCTGGGGCCGGTCCCCTCCCTGGTTCCCCACCAGGCTGCCCCACCACAGGCACGGCTGTCACTGTACCCTTGATACCCCTAGCTACCCGGTTGGAGGTCAGGTTACAGCTCCCCAACCCCTCGCAGTGGTTGGTACAGACGGTACACCTCGGCAATGCGATTCAGTTCGCCAGGTGCTTGCCCAGGTACAGAGGCATTCTCTATACCAGTGTTCGTTCAGACACGGATGCCGCTGTCCTCTGTGCGGAGGTTGCTATCCTACTGGCGAAGGAAGCAATCAAGCCTGTCCCTTCAGCTGAGATGAGGTCAGGTTTTTACAGTCCCTACTTCATCGTTCCCTAAAAGAGCGGGGGGCTGAGACCCATCCTGGATCTGAGAGTTTTGAATCGGTCGCTACTCATGATGCCATTCAAAATGCTCACGCCGAAGCGCATACTAACATGCATTTGGCACCAGGATTGGTTCGCAGCCATCGACCTGAAGGACCCATACTTTCACGTCTCGATTCTGCCTTGACACCGACCCTTACTGTGGTTTGTGTTCGAGGGTTGAGCGTATCAGTTCAAGTTATCCCGTTTGGCCTTTCCCTGCCTCCCCGAGTCTTTACCAAGCTTGCGGAGGGATCTCTGTCTGTCTTATGACAGATGGGCATTTGCATCCTCAACTACCTCGACGACTGGCTGATAATGGCTCACTCGCGGGAGTTGTTGTGTCAGCACAGGGACATAGTGCTTCGGCACCTCAGCCGTCTGGGCCTTCAGGTCAACCGAGAGAAGAGCAAACTCTGTCCAGTGCAGAGGATCTCTTATCTCTGCATGGAGCTGGACTCGGTCGAAATGACTGCCCGCCTCACGGGGGGCCGGCACTCAAGGCCATGCTGACATGTCTGAGGTCATTCAGGCACAAAACAGCCGTCCCTCTCAAATCTTTTCAGAGGCTCCTGGGGCATATGGCAGCCACAGTTACGCCACTGGGGCTCCTCCATATGAGACCGCTTCAGCCTTGGTTACACGACCTAGTCCCGAGATGGGCTTGGCACCACAGTACTCTCCGGATTGACGTTTCCCATGTGTCGTTGCATGTTCAGCCCGTGGTCACACCTTGCCTTCTTACGAGCTGGAGTACCTCTAGGACCAGTGTCCAGGCTTGTCGTGGTATACACGGATGCCTCCTCCACGAGTTGGGGTGCTGTGTGCAACGGGCAAGTAGCCTTGGGCACCTGGACAGGTGTCCAACTGCTGTGGCATATCAATTGCCTCGAGTTGCTGGCCGTGCTTCTGGACCGAAGTGATTCGACTGAAAGGGTAACGTCTAGGTTACGGAAGTTACATCCCCTTGCCACGACCCTGGGTCACGCTGACACCGACTCGGCTCCTCAGCGAAAACCTTCAGGGAACGTGGGTTATTTACGTAACCTAGACGTTGCCATGTCTCTTACTGTAAAACTGTCATGTCTTGGTCCATGTGCTATCTGTGTTTTTGTTTTCATTCTGTCTCTCAAGTGTTTCCCTGTTTGTAACTCCGCCCCTCTCATCAGTGTTTGATTCCCCTCCAGCTGTGTCTTCCAGGTGTCCTGTATTGTGTCTTGAATAAGTTTGTATTTAAACTGATTTTTGTTAATTGTACGTGGATTGTCTTGCGCTTTCGTCAGCTTTCTTGTTTACATCATTAAATGTTTTTTGTCTTTGATATTCCGTGTCCTCGCCTCTCTGTCCGCTGAGAAGCGAGTCGTCTCATGACAGAACGACCGACCAAAATATGGAGATGGTGTTCACTGCAAACCACGCCGTGATGATTCTCCGAGACCCACCATTTGAGGAATGTGTCGGGGTCTCTAAGATGCGGCTGTCATCACCGCGTTTAAGAACGGGTGCCTGTTTGCTCCGCGATGTTGAGCTCCCGGACATCACAGGGCTAAAATGGAGGTCGGTTTCTATCCCTCATGACGCGCACATCTTCGCGGACTCTGTTCCGCACATCCTATCAACACCACCGATCCCAAGTCCCTCGGAGCCGGATTTGCCGAATCTCAATCCGGATCCCAAAGTTCAACCAGGAGCGCCGAGCCTGTCTGCCGCGGATTCTAATCCGCCGAGCCCCACACTGGAGCTAGAGTGTGGGCATGGAGCACCGATCCAGCTAACAGCGGATTCCAGTCTGCAATTTCCCAAGCTGGTTTCTAAAGTTCGGCCAGGAGTGCCTATCCAGTCACCCGCAGATTCCAGTCTGCAGCTTCCAAGTTCGGTTCCTGAAGTTCAGTCAGGAGAACCTTAGTCAGGTCTGGTGTTCGAGTTTCGGCCAGGAGTGCCGTTCGGAATCCCTGCTGTTTCCAATCCGCAGTTACCGGGTCACAGCCCCGAATCACGGTCAGGGGAGCTGTATGTAGGTTCGCTGTCTGAGTCACGGCCAGGAGTGCTGTTTGAAATCCCCGCGGTGTCCAGTGTGCAACTGTCTGGTCACAATCCAGAATCACGGTCAGGGGAACCTTTTGTTGGTTCGGTGTACAAGTCTCGGCCAGGAGTGCCGGTTTTGGGTCCTAGCCCCGAATTACAGCCAAGAGAGCCGTTGTCACGTCCAGTGTCCGAGTCACGGCCAGGAGTGCACTGTATTGTGACTTGATTATGTTTGTATTTAAACCGTGCCTTTTGAAGTGTTCAGTGTCGGTCGTTAATTGTACGTGGATTGTCTCTCGCTTTCGTCAGCTTTCTTGTTTACATCATTAAATGTTATTTATCTTTGATATTCCATGTCCCTGCCTCTCTGCCCGCTGAGAAGCGAGTCATCTTTGTCATGTCTCTTTCACACAGCAGCTTATGTTTAGAATTCTGTCTGTATGAATGTGCAACGAGAGTCAAGCCTGTATTCCTTACCAGTAACCATAGCGACAGTGACCAAAGTAATATCAAACATGGCGATGTCCTTTAACTTAAAGTCTTATAACTTTTTGACATGACAAGAGTCCAATTTAGCTGTTCTTTCTTCTTAAATCGCGAGACGCGCGCAGAAAACAAAACTGACATAATAAAACATTCATATCACACGCAGCTTATTTCATTGGCACCGTAAGTTACCAAAAACACACATGCTCTCTCTCGCAGTGAATGACCTGACAGACAACTGGTTGTCCAGTTCTGTTCCATTCACACAGGGCGTGTGTTCCGAAAATGTGGTTGTGCGTCTGGAAAATGTGTGAGTTCCGTTACAGAATGCGGTTTTCACACCCATAAATAACCAAACTGTGTGTGAATGTAACCGAATTAAGGACAAAAAAAAGGGTTGACAACTGTATTCGGTTGTTTGGTCCGCACCGGAGTGTGAGTGATGTATTTACACCTGCCCAAAAGATCCATACCAAGGGGGCAAACAAACTTGAGTTTTGTTCAATCGAATCAAACAAGACAGGTGTGAATGCACCCTTAGTATTAGAAAATATTATCATGCCCTCAATAGAGTCCCTATTACAGTTGTTATTGATGTGATCACTAACCCAGCTCCATGCCATTAGAAAGGGCCACAGTTCCAGGAGGATGTAGGAGTGTCAAATGGAAGACGGCCTTCATTGATGGCTCATCAAAGCAGGGGAAAGCTTTCCGAGCAGCAGTGGGCTGCATTTGTGTTGTGGCAGCAATTCTACCAAAATGAAATTATCTCAGTTAAGTCTTTAGGAAGTAGTAGTAGTACAGCTTGCAAATGTTTAGTTCAAAATTCTGTGTGTAATTCAAGGGAAACATTCATTATACCCAGTAATGAATGTACGTGTACATTTTTTGCACTTAACAGACACTTTTATCCTATTTTCAATAATAATAATAATAACATTCTTTCAATATTTACAAAAATCTAAAACAGTGGCTTGGGGCGTGATAAAATATATTTTTCAAATTAAACATTAAAAAATCTTTTTGTAATTTTATAGAAATGCATCATTTCTGATACATAAAATATTTGTACATAAAATAATGTACATTACCACAATACAAATAAAATAAACTTAAATTAAATCTTTGATCATTTGTTTTAAAACAGACTGTATGTTGCAGGACCTTAAATACTATTAATACATGAGTATAAACAGAAACGTTGTTTTAAAAAGATCATTACAAAATAAATGGCCATAAATTGTTTGTCGAAATGTCCACCTCTAATTACATACTGAATTGGTGGGGTTACATTATAAATTATATATTGTTTCATCATAAATTATTTTGGTAACACTATAGAATAGTTAACACTTGACTTTGAACTATTAGTTAACTATGAACTACAACTTCTTCCTCTATAAATTCTTAATTTGCTGCATATTAATAGTTAGTAAGGTAGAGAGATGGCAAAACATGGAAATTAGCTGCCGTTTTTGTCATATTGATTACTATTCGTTTGGCCAGCGTCGTTGTGGGTTTTGGTCATTTTGCTGTTGTAAGCCAAGACATGTATGAAAATAATAATAAATAATAGATAGCATTTGGCGAAGTGATATGGAATTGCAATGCTTTTTCTGTGCCGTTCCTTGAAAATAATTGCACACCTTAGAACTTCATCAGCCAATCAGATACAATTATTTAATGGCCCTGTAGTATTAACACCGACAATACTGTATTTTGATTACTAGTATAATAAGTATAATAAATATCTTTGATGTTGACTACAAAAGCTGTAAAATGCAAACATTTCAACGCCTTCTTAGAAAAGTAATGCCAGTAGAACATCTTACTTTTTTACACCGTTTTCAGTGTAATCGCTTCTGTAAAATCCTCCTAGGTCATCCGTCAGCTCTCCACGGAATTCCATGTAGAGCCAATAGGATTTTCCAACTTGTAGATTTCCTTTCAGCTGAATCACCATGAATTGTGTTTGTGTTTGAAACCAGGTCTTCAGCACAGCCGGAGCACTCGTCCCCCTCAACCCTGTCAACTTGGCATGGTGCATCTCCGAGGTCAAGGTGAAGTTCAGCTCACTGGAATGAATAAGTATCAGGTTGGTCTCCTTCTTGCACGTGAACGCAACTCCAGATTTCCCAGTGAAAATGTACATGTCCTGCTCGTCCGGCACCAAACGAGGCCAAAGCGTCACATTATAGTATTCAGGAAGAAGGGCGTCAGGCAGTCTGTACTTGTCCCAGGGCTCTTTCGACGGTGCCGAGGTTTGGTGGGGTGCTGCAGTCGTCACAATGCGGGTCCCATTTATTGCTTTTCCTTCGTTTTTCCATTTCTCTTGAACATAGACCACTGACAATGCAAAAATAGTGAGCACGGCCCCAGCGCACAACCCAAAAAGCACAAACCCTAAAGGCTTACTGATGTAAAAGCCTTTCCCCATGACCGCAGATTTAAAATGAAGTCTCAGGAGATGTTGTCAGGAGTTAATCGTGGGGCCAGGACAGGATCAAGTCTATGCAGACAGTCTTGAAGCATATGTGATTAAATAGTGGTGACTGTGATGAATCATGCTGTGGTCGTCTCCATGCCACTTCTGTGGAAAACAGTTACTCAAGCACTGCATGTTTGCATAGTTCTCATTTTTAAATCAACACAACAATGGCAAATATGTATTTATACTTTGCATTTGACTTACTTTGCATGTGACTTTTGTTTGGCAAGTTAAAGCAGGACACAGAGCTTACTAGCGATCACTACACATCAGTGTAATTACAATACTCTCGAGTCTTAAAAATCACTTTATACCCCTTCCAAGTTAATATTTCAAATGTTATGAAACAGCCTGCTGGCGTTAATGTGGTTATGACAGCAAATTTGAAAAAACGAGCCAGCGGAAGTCACCAAGCAGCACTGTACTGTATTCTTTAATGTAGTGTTTCTCAACCCTGGTCCTGGGCGCCCCTCGACACTGCATATTTTGTGTGTCTCCCTAATCAAACACACCTGATTTAACTCATGAGCTCATAAGAAGAAACTCTAGAACCTAAAAAGGGTGTTTCAGATAAAGGAGACGTACAAAATGAGCAGTGTTGGAGGGCACCCAGGACCAGGGTTGAGAAATACTGCTTAAACATATTCTGAGGTTATGTGTTCAGTGTGTCATGATGACAATGTGAAAGCTTATTTTAAAATGAGGAAGATACAGAAACATACAAACACAGTTATACAGTTTGAAATAATGATTTCAAAATGTTTCTACAACTTATTTATTTAAGAGGAAAAAGACAGATGTACATGTATCAAAAAAGACTTTAAAAAACAGTTACCCCCTACCACCACTACCATTTAAAAGTTTGTGGTTAGTAAAAAGTCTCTTAGGCTCACCAAGGCTACGTTTATTTATTTAATAAAAAAATACAGTAAAACTGAAATTGTACATACATACATACATATATATATATATACACACATATATATATATATATATATATATATATATACATATATAAAGTAATTTCTTCCTCTGATATTTTTTGTGAAAATGTTTTTTTTTCCTTTTTTTTCAGAGTATTGAATGGAACGTTGAGAAGAACTGTAGTTATTTTATTAAAAAAATTATACATATATTTTTTGCTGTTTTGCAAACACAGACACAGACCACAACGGAAATGTTTTAGAGTGACCTCAAAAAGTGGCAAACCTATCTGGGACCTGATTATTTGTTTCAGGTGGCTTTTGGTCTAAAAGGTGAGTTTTTTTGTGTTTATTTTAACAACCTGATCATACGGTCTAATAGAATTCAATACAGACTAATATGGAGAATTTCACACTTAACTGTGAAACATTGTTTTAATGCTATGTTAGCTATAGTTACTCTCAGGTGGGTTCGTCACTTTTTAAAGGGTCCCCCCGAAACATTTCTATTGTGGTCCGTGCTATTTGCAGCGCCTTTCTGTGTTTGCAGCACCTGTGTTGTTAAACTGATGAAGATGTTTTCTTAATGTGTTGTTGTATTTTGTGTTTTCTGAAGTTTGCAGCGCGTCGAGCTCTCTCGGGCTGGTAAATATTGCCACAAATCTTGTGTCTGAAAGGCTGGATCCAACCCTTAAATGACCTGAGAAGAGACAATGCCAAGCCTCTCAGAGGATGCCAACCTTCAGACAACATAAAGAATTAACAAATTTTGCCAAAAGTATAAACATATTGTAGAAACCTATTTTCCTGTAAAGCTGCTTTGCAACGATTTGTATTGTAAAAAAGAGCTATATAAATACACTTGAAGTGATAGGGAAACTCCTACAAATATTCAATAAGGTCAAATGCAAAATTAACTGTGTCTATGGCATGCCTTTTCAGTGCTAATTCTTCAATGCGCATCTTTAGTAAATTCTGACAGTACTATTTTAACAAGCAGCTGTTAATAAACCTGGGCCTGTATTCACAAAACATCTTAAGGCTAAAAGTTGCTCATAACTCGCCAATTTATAAGAAAGTCTTAAAAATAATGGATCATTTCCATTATTTTTCCGTCAGTCCTACATGTTTTGTTCTAAGAGTATTTCACAATGCATTTAATCACTAAAACTAGCTCCTAAATCTGAAATGTTAGGAGTGGGGAAGAGGACTCACTAAGTCACTAAGACCAAAACACGAAATATCCTAAAATGGCTGTTGCCAGCAATCTGCCTCAGAATGTCAACATTTTAGAAACATTTGAGATAATGTGCTATTAAAAAGGTATGGCCTTTGGTTTTAGAGGTGTGGAGGAAAACCCATACTTGGTCATGAAGATCCTAAATAAAGAGGACTAGGCTCCACAAGAATGATATAGTGAGGTGTTTTCAAGTTGCTATCCTTTTGTGAAAAAGTACAGCACAGCTGTTTAGAGTTAGTAACCTTGGGGGTGAGATGAAGATATGAGATGAAGGATTGCCATTCCTCAGGGATGTGATTGTTCTGTATAAATACGGATTTCCGTATTTTCCGCCCTCTGATGGACAACCCGTTAAAATGCCCCGATGCCAAAAGCCGAAACCTCACAGCCAAATTCAGACAAAAGCAGCGACAACAGAACGCCAGGCAGCAGAATTATTAGAGATTAAGGATTTCTACGACCCAGATGTATACAATGAATAATGTTAAACATTCAGTGTTAATGCCTGTATAGTGGATGTGCGCGAGCTGATATGCAAATCGTGGCGGGTGAATCGAGCGCGAGCTCGTCGAGTGAATATCCCTTTCTTACATACATCACTGGAAAGTTTGTAGTTTAGTTGGATATGTCAAAAAAAGTGAGTAAACCAATGCAAAACTTACTATACGGTAGGGAGGGAGGTAGAAAGAGAGAGCGCACGCACCACTGTTGTGTAATCACTTAGCACGCGCATCATTTATATTAAACTAAATCGTAAATTTAAGGCAAATTTATAGGGGCATTTGCAATATACAATAAACATAATGCATTTCCAACCTTAAGCATAAACGACTTCCTGGCGAAAGTGAATCTAGCACCCTGTGTGAAATGCAGTACTTGTTCCTCTCATTCCAGTACAAATACGTGTGTGCGTTGCGCATTTTGCTTGCTTCATGACTTTATGCTGCTTAATATAAGTGGATTTGGAATGAAAGTGGTCTCAGATGATAAAAACGCGACTTTTCTCTGAAAATATCACAGTTAGGAGATTTATAAGTGAGGATAGTAAGTAAGTAAACTGTGGCATAAATCCAAAAATTATTTATACCAAATTAAACTGATACAAACTTGAATACACTGATACATTTAATTTGTATGTAACTAAAAAATTAATTGAATATAAAATGCATTTAAACTGCAAAAAAACTCAAATTTTTCTTTGATTATATCCCTGTTTCATTAACCAATTGTGCAAAAAAACAATTTAGCAGAAAACATTTACTGCTACTTAGGAGAACTTTTAGTGGTAAGATAAAATGTTTTGTAAATACGGGCCCTGGTCCTTAATTTCTTAATAAAAAAATTTATAAAAAAAATCTACTGAGCCCAAACTTTTGGACGGTAGTGTATGTCAATACTTTTAAACGGAAATGCAAAATTCAGTCAATAATAGCAAGTTATCAATACTCTAATTAGAATTTTAAATTTTATTAAGACATTATGAGCGCGGTTGCCCATACACAATTGTTAAGTTGAGTGTGCATAGCTATACGATTGCTTGGGTTTGCTAGGATGCTATTTAGTCAGCTCCAAATAACAAATTTTCCAGGCCCTAAATATGGCTTGGCCCATATGTATATCCAGATACTTAGAGACTTCTCTCCTGAAACCTCTCCTGAACAACCTGCATGATTTCAGGTTTCAATTATGTCTATAGCAGATATTGTGCAGGACGAGTATGAGCAAAACACTGATTATAGTGATGCTTGACTGAGCAACACCACAAATTTCACACACATTCTGAAACAGGTTCCCTGCTTTTTCAATACTGAGGGATCCATTGTCAGTGTACTTTGTATAGTCTCTCATGTAAATCCATTCTCATTTGTATCCGTGTGATGTAATCTAGTGGCTAAATAGGTTGTGTCCTTGCAAGGCATTTTTCAGGTTACTCCAGGAGCGCTGCTCCTTGGGTAAAAACATCCTGCCAAAATGCTGTTAGCATCCATTCATTTTCATTATGGGATGATGAATTCATGTGAGGCTGCAGCTGTTCCTGCAATAAACACACACACACAAAGATTTTTAGGAGTAGTTCACCCTAAAATGAAAATTTTGTCATATTCACTTCCATTAATAAGTTTGTGTGTCAGTAAGATCTCTTTTGCTCGCCAAGGCTGCATCTATAAACAGTTACATTTGAAGGTTTACTCCACCCCAAAATGAAAATGATGTCATTAATCACATACCCTCATGTCGTTCCAAAACCGTAAAAGCTTTGTTTGTCTTCAGAACACAAATAAAGATATTTTGGATCATTTTTATAACTGCAATGTTATTAAGAAAGAAAACATAAATAACTATTATATTATACAAATTTGGCACTGTAGTGTCAATGTAGCGCTATTTTGGAGAATATCCACTAGACACAAATAGTGTCTGAAAACGATTATGGGATGACATGGGGGTAAATGATTAATGGCAAAATTTCAATTTTGGGGTGGAGTCACCCATTTAATATTACTGAAATGTATTTGAATGTATTATTTTTTCTGTTTCCAGTTTCAGGATATTTACAATTTTGTGTCTCACAGGAGAAAATCATACAGGTTTGGACAACATGAGGGTGAGTTAGGGATGACAGAATGATCATTTTTTGAACTGAAGTGGATTACAGAAGTTATACATGAACTTTAATCTCACGACACACAGATGTTTTATGCTGATTCTTCGAAGAACCACTGTAGAACCGGTTCCTTGTTCTCTGCCAGCCACTTAATCTTGGCTGTTGTCTTCTCGATGGCCTGCTGCAGCGCTCGAGTTCCCGAGCCGAATCCAGTCTCAGCATTATCCTTTTGAAAGCGTTTCAACTGAACAAAGACAGCGTGGATTTAACACTTAAATAAAGGTTATAAGCCCCTCGCAGTCCACACAATAGATTTTTGCCATGCTGTTTTAACAACAAAGGTCATGTACCTGACTGAGTTCAAACGGTGTGCAAAATCTATAGGTGATGTCACTAATTAATCTTGAGAAAGTGAATGATCCTGTGCCGTACCTGTTGAGTAGTAACAAAAGTGTGTACTTACATATTTTTCTCTTTTTCTTTTGTGTGTGTTAAGATATTTGGCATGCTTACACTTTGAAGAAATAGTCCCAGTTTGCTCGGACAAAATCCCATGCCAAAGGTTGGCCAATAATATTACTGGCAATGTACCCAATGGTGGAAGTGGTATCTTGTTTGCGTATCTTTTCTGGGTTCAACGTGTATTCCAGGTACCTTATTAAAGCATTAAAAAAAATTTGCAAGTTATATTTTACAGTTCCTAGAGTATAACAGTGCATTTATGTAAACTGTACAAAAGAACATTAGAAATGCAATTCAGACAGGTTATGTGAACACACAATGTCTATAATAAACATGTTTCTAATTTCTGAAATTAAAATTATAATATTTGTTTTGTGGGGCTTTAAAAAAAAAAAAAGTAATTGTCTTTTAAAAAGCAAAATTAAAAGTCCCACAATGACAAAAAAGATATGAAAAAGAGTATATAGTAAAAAAAAAAAGCATATTGCACAATAAGAATATGAATATTAAGCTATATTAATATTTGGGGGAAAAATACATTGTTTTGTTAAGATATTTTGTCGTAAAATGAAATCATACTGGAGCCTTGAAAATATCAAAACATGATATACAATGCAAGTTCTGTTCTTTGCGTCAGTTTCTTGGGTGTTACTATTAGTGTTTTAGATTGAATTTATTTCAGACATCACGTCTTTGACCCCTAAGCTTCCCTAGAGCTACCTGTTCAGTAACCAGGGTACTTTGGTGCAGGCCAGAGCCGATCTCAGTTTGACAGCTTCAGCTGCGACTGTGGCCTTCTGGAACATCTGCCAGCCAAAGTTCCACTCTTCTGCACCCCCTGCTGCGATGGCATCACAGTACACCGTCGACCTCAGGTTAGGATGAATCCTGAACGGAATGTTTTTCATTATTTATTTTTTTCCTCATAAATGCAGCACCAAAATTTCACCAGCCATTAATCCAGTGTTTGGTGTTGTATGATCATTTAGAAATCATTCTATTATGCTGAATATGCTCAAAAAACGATTAGTTAAGCATTGTTGGAAACAGTTGTGCTTCTGTTTTTTTTTTTTTTGTTTTTTTTTGTTCTGAAACCATGATGTGCTTTGGGAGGATTTTTTCGACAAATGATACGTTTGAAATAACAGCATTTAATTGAAATCGGAATCTTTTATAGATGTATTTGCTGTCACTTTTGAACAAATTAATACTGCTTAATAAAAAGAAAAACCTTAATAAAATCAAACTGATAAGTGGTAATGTACATCGTGTACGCATGTGCAATGTGTATATTTTAATTCAGAGAGATGTATAAAAATATTAGAGGTATGTTTTTGATCTTACTGTACACAATTTTGGTGTCAGACTGGCCGTGTCAATAAAACTGTTTTATTTCCTCCGCTGATATTGAGTGTCAAACTTCTCAAGAACACGTCATATATTGTACAATATAACTTTTTAAAGAACTGACACTTTAAAGGAACCTGTGATGTGAGTTACTGATCTAAAAGTTGCTTAAGACATGGTATACAATCAACCACACAGGAAATTGCTTAATTGTGAGGTTCACTCACGCATTGTTCTGAGGATTCTGCATCCATTTTTTGAACCAGCTTCTGGTAAGTTCTCTGCATCCCTCCACACCGGTGCTGCAGGCTAGAGACAGCGCAATGATCTGTGTGAACCTGAGGACAAAATTAAACATAACTTCAGCTATATAAAGCAAATTGAGTCTGGGAAGCATGGGACATATGAAAGATTCGTCCTTACTGATCAGTGTGGCCGGAGGGAACAGTTGTCCAGTTTGAGCTGATGGTCCCAAAATATTCAAACAGAGGTTTGACTTGTTTCTTAAGGTAAGCCTAAAACAAATACAAACAGCAGTCCCTCTAATCTATCGGTTTTACTCCGGTTTTCATTATAAAAATGAGATTCAACCAACCTGCATGGCACCGTAAACCTCACTGCGATCAAACAACTGGAAAAAATAGTTCATATTTCGAAGCGCAGACTCCCAGGGAATGTATTCCCGCTCATGCAAGAGATATTTAGTTGTTCTCAAAGCAAGTGTTATGTTTATAATGGATGCTCTGGAAAAATAAACAAAAAAATGTCAGTTTTATATGGAATAGAGTCATCTAGTTTTTTTTACTAGTAGATTTTCATGACATTTTAAATTGTTTTCAGTTACTGGATAGATAGACACTTAAAAATCACTGTAATTCAGACAGATTTACCCAGGCTGAATTGTAAATCAGAGTGATTCATAGCAAAGAACTGACTCAGTTCGCTCACATATTACACTAATACGGTTGGCAAGAAGTATTGCACAAATGCAATTGGAAGCTGATGGAATATTTTTAAGCATCAGATAACTAGGATAACTTATAAAAACTTATATCGGTTTGGTTATTTTTTGCAATGTGATTATCACTTTCACAGGCCAGAAATAAAGAGAGTGCAAAAAAAACACAATTTTTTCTGCTCATTAGGGCTGCATCTGATCAAATACATAGTAAAAACAATAATATTATTAAATATTATTACAGTTAAGTATAAAGTACCTATTTTAATATATTTTAAAGTGTTATTTATTCCTCTGCAGCTATTATCAATTTTTTTCAACAATTCTTATCATAATCAATGTTGAAAACAGTTGTAATGCTTAATATTTTTTGTGGAAAACGTAATTCTTTTTTTGTTTCAGGAAGAGAAAGAACAGCTTTTGCTTTTTTGTAACATTGAACATGCCTTCACTTTGATTCATTTAATGCACCCCAAATAAAAGTATTTATTTCTAAATAAACAAAAAATATCACAAACTTGAGTGTGAGTATACATGGAATGTGCAATAACTCTTACCTTGCAAGATTAAATGCATCATCCAGAATCTGAGCTCTATTTACCACAGGTATCACCTATTTAAAAAAACCATTAAAATATTGTTTACATGTTTTTTGCCCCTTTTGAAACTGTTCTTTCTCATAATTTTCATATAGGACCTGGTGATCTGACTCCAGTTGGCTGAGAAGTCGCTCCCAGTTTCCAAGGTCGTAGTTCACTCTGAAGTATCCTGACACTTTGAGGTTGGCCAGCACCCATTCATTTTTGCTGACTTTCATGGGTTTGTGTAGAGCTTAGTGCAGATAAAATAAGATAATATACAGTATCATCATGCAAGGAGAAAACATTACAATTGACGACAAGTTACAGTATGGGCAGTGCAAAGATGAAAAGAATTCATTAATCTTTATGCTTAGGTTAATGTAAATGTTAAAGCAAATGGATGCACTCAAAGATTTCTCGCGAAGCCAAAATATTTTTGTAAGCTTCACTCCCTTGTTTTCTAGAAACAAATCTAATTTCCAAAATTCATACATCTCCAGTCCCCTGTAGAACAAGATTTGACTCTTTGCCTACTACAGATTGGCCGGATGCCCTTCCGTTGAAGTGCAGAGACCCATAACTTTAAGAACCGAGTGACCTGCGATTTTATTGGCTGATCGAGAGCATGCAAGATTTTGAGGTAGAAGAAAAGTAACTTAACAAGGTTTCATGTACCTGATTTCTGCAGAAGCCACAGCTGGTCCTGCACCTGCTGTTGTTGTTTCTTCATCCATTTAATGGGTACAAACCATTCATAACTGAGGTTTAACACAGCAGTTACACTTAGAAGAAGGGTTTTCAGAGGATCTGGAAATGTTATAAGACAATGATGATGTTTGACAACATACTTGAATTCAGATTTCCTCTCCACCACTGCTTCAGGCTCTAGAAGAAAGTGCTTTTGGCTGACGTTGCCTGTTCGAGTGTCAATAGTAATTACTGGGAAGCCCATCTGTAGTATCCAGCGGTTCATGATCTCATGAACACTATATGGTAGTTTCACTCCTGGAGTTTGATCTACTGCCTGTTGAGAAGTGAAAATGAACAGTTATTTAATGTTTTACAGTGTTCACCACACCACATATTAAGACACAACGTTTGACTAATTTACAATTTCAGTTGGTTTTTTTTTTTTCATTCAATTAGTCAACTTAAAAAGTAGCTACAAAATTTACTAATTTATATACTTTATTAATTATTCTTTGAATCCAATTGCAGCACGTGTGAAGTAGATGTAAAAACAAATTCAGTTGTTAAAAGTGGAAAAGATGAATGGAATTGTACAAGCACACATGTTGTACAAGCTTTTATTAAACACAGTTATGGAAACCCATTTCCACCACTGAATAAATAATTAAAGTGAATAATTGTGATTGTTTATCTCGCAGTTCTGATGTTATTGTTTTGCAACTGTGAATTTGTATTTTGCAATTCTGACTTCATCACTTGCAATTGCAAGAAAAATACTTTTTTTCTCCAAATTGTAAGATAATAACTCATAATTGCGAGAAACAAAATTGTGCGATATGAACACAGTTGCAAATGAAGTAGTCAGAATTGTGAGATTTAAACTTGCAATTGTAAATTGCAAAGCTATAAACTCAAAATTTTGAGAAAAAACATCAGAATTGCGCCTTGCATTACTTATTTATTTATTTTTTCAGAATTGTGAGATATATACTCAAAATTGCAAATTATAAAATCTGAATTGTGAGATAAACTCACAATTGCAACATAAAAACAATTATTTTGCAATTCTCTTTTTTTTAAGCTTTGCAATATAATATAAACTCACAATTGTAATTTATTGTCATGAGCCAGGTTTGATTTTATTTTCTCTCTGGTGTTTTTTTTTCCCTGCCTCTTCATTAATTTTTCAGCTGCAGCTAGTTGCAATCAGTGCGCTCAGCACTACTCTCTACACACCTGTTTTTAGACAGCGCTGATCAACGTCTCTATTTCTCCCTGTGTGCCTTTGTTCTCTTTGTCGGAGGATTAATGTATAACCCTCGGTGTCTGAGACTGTGTCGAATCCGTTTGTTGCCCAGATCTCTGAAGTTGTCTACCTCGTCTATTCCTGTCCTGTCCGTCTGCCCGGTTCGTACGTGTATTTGCTAACTTTTATTTTTGCTCAGAGTAACCATCCATCACGGTTGGGGACCGTATTTTCTCCAGCCCCGTGGCAGGAGCGGAATACGCTATACGACGGCCAATCTGAGATACTCTGGGGAGAACCCGTCTTTTGTTTTTTGAATTTTTTGAAAGAACTTATTTTTTGAGGAGTACGCTACAACGGCTATCTGAGATCCTCCGGGGAGAACCCGTCTTTTGTTCTTTTTTGAATTCCAGAGTGGACAAATTTTTTTTTCCTGCTAGCAGAGAGCGGCAGGTTTTTTGTTCTGTGACTTTCTCAAAATAAAGACTCTACATTTTCTGCACCCTGGTTTCCAGTGACTGCTTCTGTCCGCACCTGACAGTTATAAAATGTAATTCTGAGCAAAAAAAGACTAGTGTTTATACGTATCCTAGTGTTTTTAACGCACAATTTCACTGCTGTATATATTTTACGGGGTGGCTAATTTGTACAAGTTCTTTTTTTGCTGAATTGTATGGATTTTACAAATTGCCAATTTATGTTATTGTACGAATGACCTTCCCCTAAACCTACCTGTCGCTGGGGTTTTCTAGACTTTTTTTCTTACAATTGCGTTGTATCTATCTATCCGTTACAATTGAGTTTAAATCAGGCACTTCTGATTTTATTGCATGCAGTTATGACTTTATATCATGCAATTGTAATTGCCCAGCTTGACCGCATGTAAATCTCGAGCAGTTAAACAGCTCACCTTTTGAAGATGGTCCCAGAGATCTGAATACACTGTGCTTCCAAAAGCAAACTGCTTCAGATAGTTCTGTGGGAGAAAAACAGCACAACTGCACTGTCAGGTCATGAAATACGACACATAAGTTGCATGAACTCTCGAACTTGTTCAAAAACAGGAGAGTACAGTAAGGCTTACAGCAAGTCCTTTGGCAAACACCGGCTCAGTCAGGAATTCAGAGAGCATTTTAAGCACTGCAGCTCCCTGTAATGACAAACATATGAAATGCATTTATCTCTGACTGGACTGAAACAATTTTATGACTTATAACCTCTCAAGAGTGGTGGTTTTCAGAAATTCCACAATATCAGTGTTCAAGCTGAAACCCAACATAAAGTTCCAAAACATATTCAATGTAGCAATCAATCCTAGTGCTGTGAGTGGTTGCCAGGCTGTTTGTTCTAGGCCTAGGGAGTTCTTAATAGTCCTTTTCCTGTTTCCTATCCCGTTTCTGGGTTTGTAGATTGCTGTCAGGGTGTTGCTATGTGGTTGTTACAATGTTCTAAGCATTTAGAAAAATATGCCAGTCCATTGCTATCCCGTTTCTAGAATGTTCTTAGTGTTTTTTAGGCATTGTTAAGTTGCTAGTTGTCATGATAATGCAGTAGTGTACCTTGCTGTAGGATATGGTGTTGAACATTTCACTGATATCTGAGGGTGTGTTGACCTCTTCCTCCTTTCGGGAGAGGGGGTGAGAGGAAGTCAAGCTATCCACAGCAAACGCTGTTTGCAGGTCGTACAGAATGATCTGGTCTTTCTGGTGAGGGACAAAGTTGATAGTCAAATACATGTCTCAAGGCTTGTCTCTTCAATACACTTAGCTGAACACCAACATGCCAAAGGTGAACAGTGTAATATCTCCACCACTAGTGGCCATTAAAGGAAACTGCAAAAAGGATTTATGTTCCCAGGTTTACCAGGTTAAATTTGTTTTTGTGAGGGCATATGGTGAACCTGAAACATTTATGGAAAAGTGCATTCTTTTTAACTTTAATTAAATGCACGTTTTTCCACTTGATGTAAGGGCCTTGATGATTATGTAATAGTGTGAGAGCTTAATTAATCATCTAGTGGTCATGTTAAAATGATTTAAAAAAAGAGAGATTTAACAGAAATCCTCTAAATAATGTTCTTACCATGTTCCAGGTGGGCTCAGCATAATCAGCGCCCAGATACTCCACGTATGAAGCGAACCCCTCGTTCAGCCAGAGATCATTCCACCATTTCAGCGTCACGAGGTTTCCAAACCACTGGAAGACACATAAATCACATGCCAAACTGTGCGAAGCAAAAAGTACTCCGCGTCCCCATTTCTGGGCCTAGACATACCATGTGAGCCAGTTCGTGAGAAACAACAGTCGCAATCCTTTGCTTGTTGCCATTGGCAGACGTCCGCGGATCGTATAGAAGAGCCGTCTCTCTGTAAGTGATAAGACCCCAGTTTTCCATGGCTCCTGAGTTAAAGTCAGGCAGTGCAATCTGATCTGAGAAAACAGAAAGATAACTGCTTATTCTACTGTGCTTCGAAGGGAAACAGTTTTATTTTTTCGTTAATGAAGCTGATCGTACCTGACTTTGAAAGTGGATAGCTGGTGTTGTAATATTTCCCAAAGAATTCCAGTATTGGCTGAGTGATTTTAAGTGCATAATCGCCTTGCCCGTCTTCTATGGCTTTTTTTCTTGCCCATATTCGTACCTTTGGCAGGCCAAACAAACAAGTAGTTTTCAGATGACTTAATATCTATACAATATTCCTCTTCATAAAGCTTATATTCATAAATCAGTGCAGAGGCCCTACCAAAACTCCCTTCTTGTCTTTAGCATCGATGTACTTAAAATCACTGACAAGAAATGCGACGAGATACGTCGACATCTTCTTCGTGGGTCCAAATATCGTTCGGGTAACTGCCATTCCATCAAGGATGACATTTTCTGTTTCTAAGAGTAAAAAATAAGAAATTACAGTAAGAGCTATGTAATGATGAAAAAAATAATAATCATATTAATAAAAAGTGCATTTTAAAATATATTCTTTATATATTATATATTAAAATAAATAAAATATATATAAGTCCAAATATTGTCATTATTTACTTGCCCTTATGTCGTTCCAAATCAGACTTTTTGTTCTGTGCAACATGAAAGAAGAAATTTTGAAGAATGTTGCTAACCAAATAGTTTCGTACCCATTTCATTATATGGGGTGAAAAAATACAATGGCAAGATCAAGCCAACATTGTCATCGAATCATATGACCCCTTTTAATATATTTCTTCATATTATGTTGAATAAATAAATGCATAGATGTTTGGAAGCACATTAAGTTGAGTAAATAATGATAAGATAAAAAATTTTGTGTGAAGATCCCTTTAAGGAATACATTTTATCATTTTGTGCATTTCCTGAGAATCCAACCATGCATGACTTTCAGCTACAAAGAAATAACAACACTGACTTCTTAAATTACTATAATTAAAATACATTACATTTGCTGTGAAATCTTGGGATATATACAGTAGATGTTAAAACTGTTTAGAAGTCAATATACTGAGTTAGTGAATCGGCTAATTCCATAAAGTCTATTATAATTATATAGAGTTAAACAGGTCTACCGCTGGCCTACAGTCCATGGCATTTTGTTTTGCAATTGGAAATACTTTTTAAGAGGGATGTGTTAGAAAGTCTTGACAGGATTTAACTAATGGGATACAGAAATGCTGTTTTGATTTGAAAGTGGCCCTGCAAGAAAAACATGATTTGAGGCAAAAGTTTGCCTGCTTTGCTTATGTTCAGATTGTCAAGATTAGATTTCAAGCTAATGGCAGCATAGGGAATAACTGCATGGGAAACAAACAACGCTGAAATACCAACATCAGGAATACAGATGCTGTCCAATGTGTGAAAAACCAAAACCAATATGCAAACTTTGCACTTTAAGCGAAAATTTGATTAGTCATCATCACTTGTTTCCCATAAGTCTCTCTTCCATAGTTTACAGATGGTGATTTTTTTTTATTGTTGTAACAGGCTAAAATTAAAGTCCTTATTCACTTAAAAAAATCCTTTCTGCAGCATCTCTGAGATCAAATACTGTATTTTGTCTATTCACCATTGTTGTAGTTAATGATGCATAGTTATAATGTGGCTTCAGAATGTTTTGCATATTTATATTTTATAGCCTGTTGTTTTATTTTGTGATCTTTACACGCCCAGTTTAACGACCTCAATTAAAAAAAAAAAAAAAAACACCAACAATTTAAATTAAATATGTTTAATTTCAGGCCATTTCTAAAAAGGTGTGGACTCTTCATTTAAAAAAAAAAAAAAAAAAAACGCTCAGGAAGCAGTTACCGCTCGGTTAGACAGTTTTGGGGCCCTCTTGTGGTCTAAGAGAGAAAGTAAACAAATAATGCATAATTATTTATTTTTAAATTTGTTGTAATTTTGGTTAATTTTATTTTAAATTGATTGCTTTCAGAAAATGTATTCCAATTTTAAGTTTGTATATATAAATATAAATGTTTTAAATCTAAATTAAAGGAACCGTATGTAAAAAATGTATTGTAATAATCATAAAATGTCTCTGTTATGTTCAACAGAGTACTCATATCGCTGACAGCAGTAGTACAGCCTGGATATTCTCGTTTAAAAAGCAATCTGAAGCGCCACCCTCCATCCATCTCCCAATCCCAAAGTCAGTAGTGTTTCAGGCATCCAGGTTGCCTGATCTTCATTAAAGTCACGCGACTGCAGCAGCTATTAAAAAAATTTCAAACATTTCGAGTACGAAACCTAAAAGACCTCGCTATGAATCCGAAAAGCGGCGAAATAAGACAAGGGTTTGCATTGGAGAAGAGTTTGAACGATGGAGACGGATAAAAGCAGCTTATCTGGCAACCTCTAGTCAACGGGGAGGGGAGACACCACTCAACAGTATTTTGAAAGTGATTGCAGTACCAGTTTTGGCCATTTCTTACATACGGTTCCTTTAAGTAAATAAATCAGATGTTTGGAGAATGAAACTATTGAAAACTTTGCAGCAGTGGAGATTTCTTTAAGACTGCAAGGGAAGCTCAGCTTCCCCTATAATTTCACAAAATTAATGGTCAAATGATGTACTATTGTATTAACATTTTATTGACTAAAAATGCGTTAGAAAACGTTCATC
>JAUMHG010000043.1:4553638-4564418 GCA_032359395.1 Enteromius anoplus | reverse complement strand
TATCTTCTGTGGAGAGTTTTAACGAGGTGTTTAAACCCGCTTCGCTCCACTGTAGCCAAGGGAGTCACATCCTTTGCAATGTACAGAGACTGGAAGCGCCTGCAGAAGCCCCTCCCATGACGTGAATTCGTGTTTGCTGTGAAGAGAATGTCACCCGCGAATGAAGCGAGTAAATGTTCAAGCGTCCAACTACGCGTGAATAGCATGATTTATTTGTCGCGTCTGGTGTGAACGCAGGGTAACGTACCGGAGCGGGTCACGTGACTCCACACGCGGTAGTGTTTTTAAAGGAAAACTAATCGAAATAATTGACCTGGAAATATTTGATCGATTATAGGCTCTGAATGTCGATTTCGAGTACTTTTTCATCGAGTACAGTTAATACATCAATGTTAACAAATGGCACCTTTTTTGTAAAGTGGTACTATTATTATTATTATCAGTGTTAAAAACGGTTGTGCTGCGTAATAGTTCTTGCAAACCATGATGCGTTTTTTTTTCTGAATTCTTTGATAAGTAGGAAATAGAGCAGTATTTTTTGGAAATAGAAATATTTTGTAACATTATAAATGTATTTACTGTCTTTTGCAATTAATGAAATGAATCCTTGCTGAAAATAACATTAATTAAAAATAAATAAATAAATACTTATTTCCACCTATTGTTTTTAATCCAGTAAACTTGATTTGTTTTTGGTCGTTCCATGCTTCACAAAGAAAACTAGCTTTTGATTTTATGTTCTCTCAAATGAAAGTTTCATGTTGCAAGGCTTATTTTCTCATTGTTGGTGTAAACTAAACTTCTGTGGATTAGATGAGCACATCCTCTCCACACGATCTCAGTAGTTTGTTTTTAGACCCTTTCATGCGGCTCGATGATAGAAGCGATCAGGCGAGGCTCCTCCACCACATGAACAAGTGCAGGAAGAAGAGTAAACGGAGATCATTTGCATCCGTCTGCTTTTCCTCTTGTGCGACTGAAGCGTATGAAGGGGAAATTAGGCCTTGCGTGGCACGAGTTTCCTGCAGATTTACAGGGGAGCAGTGATTCATCCCACACACTCGTGTCTCATTCATAGAAACGCTAGCGTGATGCTGCTTCCTGTTTCGCATGCTGGCTCGGTTGTAGATTACCCGCAGTCAGAGTGTGATGCCAGTACCACCGGTGAAGGTTTTCATATTATGGGTGATGAAAGGTTCATGTTTTGGTTTTGGGAGTCCCGAACAACAGCTTGACATGCATGCAAGGTCACAAAACGCACTTTCATTTTCTTATAATATGAATTATAGTTTCAGATGGAATGATGTCGCCACAAATGTTGACACGCATCAAAATATTTGTGTGCTGTCAACTCAATTCAGCGTTGTGCTTAATCCTGTCTGTAAGGCGTTCATCTCTGCTTGTGACGCTGATGTGCTTCCCGTCCTGGAGCGGACAGTGAGATTCAATCCAGGGCCTCATTACGCCTGTCAGCGCTGTCCCTAATGGCCACAGGTAGCTGGGAGCGCCCTGCCGAGCTGTCTTGCTGTCTGTATCTTATGAAACACCCGGCCTGACTTGTCCGTTAGCTACAACGAAAGATTTACAGCGTGTTACTCATTAAAGGTCGCCGGATATTTCTGTGCTGTAATTCTATGTAAGCACTAAAAGAAACCACCTCTCAATCTGAATAACTTGTTTTTGACCGTCTCTAATGGAGATTCATTAGACCGTGTTTAAATAAAGCAATAATGATTGGACAAACAGTGATTTTTACCACAGCTTTGGGGTTTTCTCTGGCAAAACAAGTTGGAGCGTTTTTAAAGGACTGCTGCAACAGCAGTAGGCTGGAAACGATGAGTTTATTCCAGTAAATGATTCTTTTAGTACAAAATAGTTTTTTTTACAGAATCCATTTTTGTTAAACACATTAAAACATTAGTTTAAAATGTGGAATAACCATTCAGACTAGGGCTGCACGATTTGGGAAAAATGCCACATTCCGATTATTAAGGTCAAAATTGCGATTTGTGATTGCGATACGATATATAAGTGGTTTGACTCAAATTGCTTGTTATCAAGGAAAATGCACACACAGATCACTAATAATTCAGAAATCAGTATTTCTCAACTGAGATACAGTACACAGTGCAATCTAGCAACAACTAATTAAAACTAAATTGTACAAAATTAAACAACAGTAACATCTTTACATTACTGAATTAAATTACATTAAATTAACATTAAAATACAATTTAAAAGTCAAAAGTACAGATAAATAACACATACCCATTTTAATATTTTTACATGTTGTCCCAAAACATTTTAGCAGGATGTAACATATACTTGATATATTTCTATTGGTATCTCTGGTCCAATGTGCCAATCATTTTCTCAAATCCCTCTTTGCTAAAAGTGCGTTCACACCTGAGGTGACTTAGGTGAATATATCTCGCTATTCGCGTCAGCTGGGCGTAAGTAGCGCGTATTTTTCTGGCGCCCATGTTAACCGATGAGAGCTTTCACACAGGGGCTTGCGACAGCGCGTAGCAGGTGCAGAGAAATGACATAAATCAAAGCACATGGCACACAGTGTTCGGAGAAGAACGCTGGAAAATAAGCCTGCATTACAAGCTGCCAGAATAAAAGCACAATCGGCGCGTGCTCCTGTTCTGAATACGCGCTGCTTATGCGTGCGGTGTAAAGCCGGCGTGTTTAACAATGAATGTCTTGTAACATCCACTAATGCATCTATTTATTTAATATAATGGCAACATTTGCTGTTATGTTATCGCAAAGGCTGACATCGCGATTGCGCAATGATTAATCGTGCAGCACTAATTCAGACTATGTTGATTTAAAGGGTTATTTCACCCCAAAATGAAAATTTGGTCATAAATGTCGTTCCAAACCCATAAGTCCTTTGTTCTTTTTCAGAACACAAATTAAGATACTTTTAATGAGATCAGAGAGCCATCTGACCCTAGACAGCAATACAACCGATGACGATGATCCCATGATCCAGCAGCGTAGTAAAAACGGATGTTTTGATTTATTCACTAACAAGACTTCCATGTTCGGTATTTGGGTTACATGCTGAATATTTTTCTTTTATCACAATTGTGTTTTTTTTGGGGGGGTTTTTTTTTGTCATATTTTGGACTATGCCTGTTGAACTGTAATTGATTTACTTATTTTACAGTTCTATGTCTTAGCAAGGAGTCACCTGTTAGGTAATTGGACTTCACTAAAAAAGAACCATTTCTTAAGATTCATTTTTTCATATTGAATGATTTCTCTTTTTCTAGATAACTAGATTTATACTGTAGGTGGCTCATCCAGTCAGAATTTAGAGTTGGTACTATCAGTTTTATACGCATAAATAAGCGGCAAATTTAATTTCCATTCCAATGCTGCTTCTTTATAGCTTGCACACAATCGCTGTTATGCACAGGAAGCACAACCTGGTAATTAAGGCATTATGTAATTAAGGAACTGACTCTGGAAGTAGGTGAGAGGCTGGAGGAGCTGTTCTCAGCCAGGTAAACGGCCTAATGTCTGAGCTGAGATATTCCCCACGTGAAAGCGAGCAGTCATGGCGCTAAGACGGATGTGTGAGCAGATATGGCTGCTGTCT
Source organism: Enteromius anoplus (assembly GCA_032359395.1). NCBI lineage: Eukaryota > Metazoa > Chordata > Actinopteri > Cypriniformes > Cyprinidae > Enteromius > Enteromius anoplus. Next base: position 4,560,802 of record JAUMHG010000043.1, on the reverse strand, counting down.
TGCTCCAATAATGTCAGAGATTAAAAGAGGATAAGTATGAAGAGTTTTACGGTTTCATCATCAGATAATGTGGACTTAGTGCGGGTTATATATAGCCGAGTAGAGCACACGATGTACCTTCAGGCTTATTAAAGACGGTTCCATATGAAATGAAGTAGCAAGGGCAAACAGCACAGATTACTTGGGGTCGCCCAAATGCAAAGTGTCGGTTTTGAGATTTACATTTCTTGCACTTCTTGTTGAGGTTCTCCTTGCATTCTTTTAGTGCATACTAAAAATGAGAAGACCTGTCAGTTCGATTAAACTAAAATGACAGCATATATAACCATTACACCTGAACATCAACCCTAATGTCTAATGTGCCATATTCAGCTTATCTAGTAGCATATTTAGTTCAATTGAATGTCTCTTCAGGGCAGGAGGCCAGGGATTTTCAAAGAGGCCTAAGGAACCACACATAGAGATGTGGAAGCATTGACTCCCTTCCACCTGTGCAGATGAGCAGCACCCTCGCTGACCCCTGGCTCAGTGTTGTTGTCTGTCCAGTTCAGAGTGTGTTTACGTGTGTCTGTGTTTAATAGCTCAGCACCTCTCCTCTCACCCCTGCTAATGTGCTCACTCGACTGAGTTGTGGACACAGTTGATGGAAAGTTACCGAGTTCACTGTTGCCCTTTCATCTCTGCAACCGGTTTGAAACTCTAGTCTCTTAACCACATGTCCTCAGGGCATCTATTAAACCAATGAAAACAAGAAGGTACTTTTTTACACAACTGTTGAAGTCAGCATGAAACCAGAATTGACCCCTATTTACCTTAAACACAGACCTGGTTTTACGGCAATTGACTTATCTGTATGAAGACCAAGTTTGTTTTTTGCGATCCTTCATCAAAATAGAATATCTAGCTCTTTCTAGCTGAAATGACTTTCGTTTGAACCTTTGAATTAATGCCACCTGTGTCATGTTAGCTGTTGGTTAATGTTATCTGAAAGAAAAGTTAGCCGTTTTGACTTTATTTCAGATTTTTTATCCGATGTAATTTTTATTGTGGAACATGATTTTGCTCAGAAAGTTTTTATATAATGTATTATATGCATTTAATAAAACAAATACATCATTCTAATTTGATTATTTAATATATGATTTTTTTTATTTTTTTATTTTTTTTTTTAACCATTAAAAAAAACAGCTTTTAAATTTGTTTGTAGTATATTGCATTTTGTTGCAAATTAACTATATTTGTTTTATCAAGTCATTTTATTTTTTAATACTTGCATTAAAAAAAAATATATATTTTTGCATTAAAAAAAAAAAAAATTGCTAAGCTAAAAAAGAATAGAAATGCTTGAATCTGCAGCACTGTGTATGTTTAATGTTTGCCAGCTCGCAATAAAATGAATGCGTTGGCCTTTGTTGTGATGTTGCAACTGTATATATCTGTCTATATAGGCCACTGTGTACGCTGTACATAATTAGTTGTTCATTTTAGGAAACACAGTGTCGTGTTGAACAAACACAGGCCACATGCAGCTGTAGCTGAGAATATATGGCACATATGAGCCTCTGTGCTCTCTCTCTTCCTCTGACTCCTTCCTCTCCAGTTCTCACAGCTGCTTCTGAGCAGGTGCTGCAGGTGTTAAAGTTCCCAGACCGCTCTCTGGCACAGAGAATTGCTGGTCGCTCTGACGTGGCAAGATATCACGGAGGCTCTGCATAGCAGTGCGTACAGCAATAAATCAGCACTTATGCGCCGTTGTTCTCGCTCCCCATTGTCTCGACCTTGGGAGAGTCTAGATTTGTTTGCGTGAGGTGTTTGCATTTACATTTGCTTATTGACCACTGCAACCAACGTCTGATTATTCATGTCTGGCCAAACAATTCCATTCCTGATGTTTATTGCTTAGCACCTGGTGTTCTTTCGAAGACGTTTGAGATGGCCACTAGGTGCTTGTATTAGTTATTGAATATACAGAGACAAAAGGTGAAACGGGGGACATTTTGGCATTGACCTAAACTGAAATATCACCCAAGTTCACCCAATGTCTTATTATTCAGGCAAAGTGTACTTTGCCAAATATCTGTGTAACCCAAAAAAACATGTTTTGATTAATGTCTCACTGTTAATTTTATCCATGCAGTAAAAGTCAACGGTTATCATACATATTTGGTTAGCAATATTTTGTATTACCTCACTTGCTCACCAGTGGATGCTCTGCAGTGACAGGTTGACATGCATACAAAGCCAAAAAAAACAAAAAACACTTACATTGTCTTATATGCATTTATTTTTCCTTTTTTTGCTCAAGGACTTCTAAACGATTCGCTTAACGATTAATTTTTCCAAACCCCTCTTATCTGTGGTGATTGGTCGATGGGTCCTGCAATGCCTGATAAAAAAGCAGTGTTTGTGAGCTCAGTGCTCTCTTGTATACAGCATTACTGGGAAAAATCCCATTTGTTTTCAGAGTCGCTTTTTCTGTTTAGCTGCCTTTTCATTACAAGTGCCAAGTGTTTCTTGGAGGTTATAATACATTGAAGAATGATCATATGACTTTTTACATACGCCATGTGACTAATAAATGCGAAAAAACCCATTTCCGTTCCTATTTGCGCAAAATCCTTTTTTCCGAGCGTATTTGAGCGTAAAAATTGTTTTAGCGATATTTGGCGCTTCCTTTAGGCGGATTTTCAATTTTCAAAAACATTCAATTTTAAACTTTGCAGGATGTTTTTATTCACTTAGGTATTGTTTACACTGTCAGTTAAATAAGACCCAATTCCCAATTTTTTGCTCAGGAAAAACACATGCATTCGGATATTATAAGATTGATTTCAGGCCTCGTTCATATGTGGAAATAAATCACACATAAATCAGATCATAAATCATGGGATTTTCCTAGGCATTGCATTTTGTACGTCATTAAAACGGTGACAATTTTGTACTACTCCGTGGCTTAATGAGGTCATATGTGACTTGTACTGGTAAAAACTGTAAATGCAGATGAGCGGTTTTGTGTTAGTCAAAAAAACCTTTTTTTTAATTTATTTATTTATTTTTTATTTAAGGTTTTCACAAAAGTTCGTTTATTAAGCCTTGTCCGGCGATTCCATTTAGACATTTTAAAGTTTAGACCTACCTTTTCTCCGTTTGCTTCTGGCGCTGACATTCATCACAAGAGCATGCATATAATGGCAATCCCGTTAAATTATCTGTTCTTGTCTTAAGTGAAAACTTGGGGAACTGATAAAAAAAAAAAAAATCTGATGTATAACTTTAGATGCGTGCAAATAGCGTATCTGTTAATCTAACAATAAAAGAGAAGAGGAATGCATTCGCCGCAGTTTTGTAATCGGTTTATTTGAACTGATGAAGACACTTAAGTGATATTATTTGCCATTATTCGTACGCTCAAGAAGAAGCACGTGCGGAGGCGGTAAATGACAACAGCGCATGTGCAATGCTTCAGATCGTATGGCAAGTGTAAACCCATGAATCAGATATGGGTCACATTGGAAAAAAATAAAAATAAAAATCGGATATAGGCAACAAATTAGAATTGGGCATCAAGACCTGCACTGTATATGAGGCCTATATGAGGTTACTGCATCGAAAGGTCATTTCCTAAAATCAATGATAGGGTTGTTTTAAAAATGCCTCTGTTTGCTGTTACATTACATTTGATTTATTCAAAATGTAATGGCTTAATCTGCCTCTAAACTTGCTTTCACTTCAGCAGACATCACCAAACCTTCTTGCTTTAGGAAAAACATCATATTATGTAAGGCGCACGTTTGCGAGCGTATTTGGTGTTCACTTAAAAGTGTCTTAAGTGGTAAGTTGTGATATCTGTGCGTGAAGCTGGAAGTCCCCTCTTTCAGATGGTGAGGAGGTGGTATGTGAAGCGGCCAGGATGGCATGATTAGCACTTGGCCGTTGAGTGACGAAACCGAGCACAATGTTTTACTGGACTGCTCACCGCAAAAGTAAACAAACTCTGGGGCTTTAGGGGGGTCATAACGCAGCACCCACACCAGACAGATGACCGATGAAATTCACACGTAGATGCCCTCTTCCAGTAAACACATTTGAGTTTGCAGCTGTGGCTGAGAAAAAAAAAAAAAAAAACTAATTATTGAGAATTACAAACATCACAGAGCCGGATGAGAGGACGGTTCATCTTGTTACGGTTGTGAATGTTACTTGGCTGGAAATTAACATTTAGCTATTAAAGTTGGTAAAATTCTTTCCAACGGCTGAAGCATTAGGGAAAGAGAACTGATGCTGTCGTTTTGTGAACACATTCCTGGGAATCGCCAGAGATTCTGGTGTGGTATCAGTGGGTTTCTAGAACATTCAAGTCATTTCACAACAGAATGCCTGAGACTTTTCCTTTCTTTTACGCATCAGACTTTAATGCTTTGTCTTGTATGTGTCTGTTTAAAAGCACACTTCAGTGAAGCTTGTTTACCTAAACACTACTGAAAGGAAAGACCATTAACCCTGTAAAGCCTGACTGGTAATAATTGAACTGAACAGGTTATTAAATCTTTAGAGAAAAGAAGTTTGCTTATTTTCCAGTTGTTTTCATGGCTGATATCGTATGATATAGAGCATATATTCATAGAAAAAGACTTGCACATTTTATTTATTGACTCAAATTGAGCCACAGTTTGGTGAAGTAGCTACAATTTATATGGCCTGAGAGTAAAATGAAATTCTTGTTCTGGGATTTTTATGTGAATTTAGATAGCAAACATAATGTAGAAATGCTATTTCAATGTAAGGGAAGTAAAATAAGTTGCAAGCAATGTAATATAATAAATCTAGCTAGAAAAACTAAATGTCAAGACAAACGGAATGTTTTTTTTTTTGTGCTGTCAACTAATTAATTGCGATTAATCGCATCCAAAATACAAGTATATAAACTGTGTATATTATGTATTAGGGCTGAGTCGATAGACGATGCCATCGGCGATGGCAGATAGACATCCCGATGCTGAGCCGGCATCGCAATCCTCCGCCCCGCCGCTACAGCAGCAACCAGCTCGCCAATTTCCAATTAGAGATCGTACGATGCCAAATTTTGATCGATATCGCCCAACCCTATTATGTTTACATAGATACACACACATGCATTTATATATTTTTTTAAAGTTAAAATCCCTTGAGCTTTGAAGGTTTTATAGACCGTCTGATTCCGCTTCCTGTAGTAATGCAACAAATGTGATGTAGTGAAAACCAATAGATATGCAGTGAATCAGGTTCATGTGATCTTCTGCATTATACATCTGGATATTGAAGTTGAGTGGGAATTCAACAACGCATAACTTGGTGACTTCCAGCTATTTAATAGCGATTTAGGCGTTTCTTTATTGCTTTATGCGACTGTCTGATTTGTAACTACAGTATAATGGCCTCCCTGCCTTTTCAATCAAAGCAATTCCAGTAATTTTCTGTTCTCTGCTGCTGTTATCATGCATATTACATTCAAAATGAGCCACTCTTTGTATAGCATGTGACAGGTTTAGGACTTCAGCTATAATGTGTTTTTGGTGAAAAACGAAGAGTTCTCTTCACATTACACTGTCAGACTTCATTATAATTTAGAAAATTGCTGTGGATGCTCAAAGCTTCGACTGTATTGATTTTGCTGATTGGGAATTAGTGGAGGAATTCATTGTATAAACCCTTCTCTTTGGAGACCCCCATCCACCTAGTCTGGTTTTACACTCAGATGTTTGAGTGAAATGGTTTAGGGAGTGCTGGTGCTCTCACATCTATAATTTACAGTGGATGTAAGGTCAGCGTGATCTCAGGACTTCAGGAATGCAGCATGTATAGTTGCTGGGGCAGACTGGACTAAATTTGACTCACCATGTCCTCCCTTTTGAGGTGACGTACATCGTTGCATTTTAAATGAAATTGCGGTCTAATACATATGGCTGTAATTATGTTTTCATGGCAACGATGTATAATAGAGATTGCAATAGCATTATATATATATATATATATATATATATATTTAAATATTTATATATATATATATATATTAATATAAATATATTAATTACATATGTAAAAACGCATACAATTAAATATAATAATAAAACAATATTTAAACTTGTATATTATATTTGTATATATCTATAATTATATGTATTTTATAAAATATATACAATTATATTAAAAGGTATAAAAATATATTAATATTATATAAAATGATTCATTGTATCGTTATATTTATTGTAATTGATTAGCATGTAATTGATGAATACAAAAATTTATTTTAATTTGAAATTTTAACAATAAAAGTTATGGTTTGAATCACAATAGATAGTTTCAGACTGGAAAGGTTTAAAACACACCCTTTCCATTAACATACTGACTTGTGTAAAAATGTACATCTATCTTCTCAATCTTGTTAGCAGGAGAGGTTTTTGATCCAGTTTTTATGAATAATATTCCCATATGTCATACTCATTCAAATCGAGTATTGAACGCCAGCCCGATTTCTCCGTAAACTACATTTGTGGTGTGTTTAATTAGTGTTATGGTGGTACAAACGTCCTTGTTTAGTGCCTGTTCTGAACGCAGTGTTCCCCACCGAGACCTCAGCTGAGGAATTCCCAGAATTGACTTGTGTTTGTGTAACCGGATCCATCAGGTGAGCGACACACAATGCTGGTTATTCACTCAACAAGTAAGAGTTTGTACTTCAGGATTGTCATTGGTTATGGTGTTTTATGGCTATATGAGCCTATTGGTATTCCATTATAATCCCATGCTGTGCCTCATGTTTTCCCACAACGGATGCTATACTTAACTCCCACAGGAAGTACCTGACTGCTGTACCCTTCTCCAGACTGCATTCCCATGAGAATAACGCCCTTTAAAAAGCAGCATGTTCTCTCTCAGCTTTTAACACCTCATTTTTCTTGTACTTTTTGGCTGCTTTTGCTTTAAAGGGGTCATACCAAGCCAATTTTTCACAAGCTAATATGATTCTTTAGGGTTTTAATGGAAAGTTTGTAATAAAGTTTGTTTTAAAATTTCTCGAAGATAGTTTTAAAAACGCTCATTTTACCCAGTCATAAACAGCTCTTCAGAAATCACTCTGTTCTGTGTACTTCCCCTTTAAATCTTCACGAGCTCCGCTGACCCCGC
>JAUMHG010000043.1:4535008-4553538 GCA_032359395.1 Enteromius anoplus | reverse complement strand
ACAGACTGTTTCATTCTAGGGTCAAATTCTAGGGTTGTAAATGGACCTGTAAAACCGTTTCTGGGCATTTTTACCCCTTACCTAAGATACATACCTTCTATGTACATATCAGAGAACAATTTATAATATTTTCTCAATGCATTCTATGGCACCTTTAAAATCAAACTCGTTATAGTTAATGTTTATTTTTGGATAATAGGCAGTTATGCTATATTTAGGGTTAGTTTGCGTGAGAAACGCCTCAATAGCGATCATAACCAGATGCTAGTTATCATATTTTTTTGTGTTTTTAGTCTTTCTGCAATCTTTCGCTCCTTGTTGGAAGTTGAATTAGTCTTAGTAAAGACTGTCAATCAAACCAATGCAAGAAAGAGTTTCCCTGAAAGCAGTTGGTGTCCTTGTGTTTTTTTTTTTTTTTTACTTTATTTAAAAGAATGTGTTGGGTTAAATTCTGTATTTGCTGACCTTTTTTAACATTCAGTTATACATGAATGTCAAAAAATTATACTGGGATGCGGGTATAATGGCACTTTTTAAATTCAACATTTAAAAAACAAAACAAAGCAACTCTAATTCTCCACGGCTCTGGGGATGACAATAGAGAACCAACGGCTCTGGCTTCACCCAATGCTTCGGTGTATCACTGAGCAACCACCCTTAGCAACATAAACAATCAATAAAACAGCTATGCTGCATTTGTCATCTTTAGTTTTGAGACCACGCCCCTTCCCCGGAAAATAAAATCTTCTCATGCAGACATATTTATTTTGATGTGCACGTCAATGAGAAAGCCCGGAGTTTCTGATGTGAATGGGGGAATATTACTCTATCTATTAATTTGCTTTTTTTAGGTATGATTATATATGTCCATATATCCATCAGTTAACACTGTAATGACGCTTGCAATCTCGTGCAGCGGTCCGTTTTAGTTAGTCACAAAGTGAAGCTTACTTAATATGTATCTGATCAAGGTTGCAGCCAATGTTTTGTGCGTAATATTTCAAATAATACACCTCAGTTATTAATTGCATTATCTTTTATGCAATTTTATTTTGAAGGTTCATATCATAAGTTTCCCTTCAGATTTTTTATTTAAGTATATTTATAAACATTGCTCTTTGTATTTCTGACACAGAACCACTGTGAGTTTTGTGGCGTACTGCTGCTCTAGCCACTGTCTGAGGACGTTTGACCTGCAGGGCTGATGTCTCACATACGCTCACCTCACATCTGCTCATGGTGCTTTCATTTTCACGGAGGACTTCACCAGAGACTTCATGAAGAACTGATGCCTGTCTGAGCTTCTGAAACATTTGACAGCGCACTGTCTGGAAGATCTTTATGACGGCCATTACAGTTTGTCCTTCTTCTTCTGTCTGTAGTAGCATCTAACAAAAGCAGTTGGTTAATCCTGATTACACGTCACAAATGGATGTAGAAGTGAACTTCATTCAGTGGCCCATACAAACTAAAAAAGTATTGTTTGTGTTGGGATTGATACGGTTTACTGTAACTACAAAAGTTCAGGCTTTAATCGGAGAGAGTTTCTTGAGAAATTTAACATTTATTCTGTGTTTTTAAAGACTAGCATCTTGGTAAACTTAAAACTGACGGGTTTTAGGTGAGATATGGATATTTTTGGTTTCAATTTGATGGGAAAATATAATTGCTGAAAATGTAGCTGAAAAGTCATGTTACTTTAGATTCAACCGTCACACACAACTTAACTTTAAAAGTGGCTTTTTACAGTGTTTTGATTTCAAGTGTTTGTATGCTGTTGGAAGAGACCAGCTCTCATCTCATTTCACAGAAAATCATGCGTGTTGTTGTATGTTATGTTTTGGAAATGGACTGTTATAAAGTGCCCATTGACTTTTATGGAAAACATGCAATTGATTGTATTGAAGGCAGCTGCAAGGGATTGTTCTATTATTGTGTAAGATAATAATTTAGGTGATATAAGACTAAGATGTGGATTGTGAAGATATGCTGATTATACACTACATCTGTCATCCTGTGCATCTCTCAGCTTTGATGCAGTAAACCAGCTCTGTTAAGCTTTCAGTATTTAGAATATTCTCTCTCTTTAATTAGATGTGAGCAAGAGGATAACTTTCTTAAAGGGATAGTTCACCCAAAACAGAAAATTAGCCCATGATTTACCCACCCACAAGCCCTCCTAGGTGTATATGACTTTCATCTTTCACTAAATCATGGGGTCATTTAAATTTGGGGGTGATTTATCCCTTTAACTTAACGTGTGGACGTTACTTCTTCAGAAGTGTTTGTGCAGCTAATGTTTGTCCATTTATGGCACTTGTAAATGAACAGTTGTGCTCTTGTTGGAATGTTTGGCAAAAATAACAATGTTTAAAATCTCTCTTGTGTTATTTCTTATTTCAGATGTGTGCTAAAGTTACGTTTGATTCATATTGAGCCATTTTGTATTGTGAATGTAATTGTCTTTATCTTGTGCGTTAAGTACACAGAATCGTCTTTCTTGATGAGACGGGTCAGAGCTTGGATATTGCATTTATCTTTACACAGAGTTTAGAAACACTTTTACTACTTTTAGACACTTGGGAACAATATTGCTTGTAATATTTTTATGTATATCATCTGGAAATGCTCAGGCAGCAGTCTGCTCTGTGCGTCTGAAAATTGAAATGCGATCTTTAATTGTTTTTCGACAGTATTTTTTACTCTTACACTGCTCAAAGCTGAAGAAACAATACTGTGCTTTCAGAAAATGCTCAAGCGACAAACTAATTCTTGATTTGTAATGTGCAATTGTAAGAACTACATTTGGACAACTGGAATGGGGATTTTCTTCATTTTTGTTCCTGCACCCTCAGATAGCAGATGTTTAAATAGTTGCATCTCAACCAAATATTGTCCTAACAAACCATGCATCAGCGGAAAGCTTATTTAAATCTCAATTTTCAAAAAATGAATCCTTATGACTGGTTTTGTGGTCCAGAGTCCATTTTAATTCTTTGCATGTGTCCTCAAAATAATTCATTGATACATTCATGCACACGTGTCCACTTGAGATTGATAGATCACATTCTGATGATGTAATTGTAGGCTCTACTGCATGATGCATTGTGTATAATACGGCGTGTTATCTGGTGACACAGAAGCCCGAATCAATCGGTGTGTGTGTGTGTGTGTGTGTGTGTGTGTGTGTGTGAGAGAGAGAGAGAGGTGGGTTGGAAGGTCTCTGAAGGACACTGATGGAGGAGGGAGGAGCTGCCTGGGAGCTCTGGATCATCCAGCAGCGCATGCACGAGAGCAGGAATGACTCGGGATAATAAAACGGTGTTCATCAATCCTCATCTTTGAATCCATTCCTTCGGTTTGTCCTCCTTTTGTCTTTCTCCAACTCTGAAAGCGCCCGGCTTGAAGGTAAGAACTCAGCTGCTCTGAGATTACAACGTGGATTAAAACGTTTGTTGGCGAACCGATCAGTCACATTAAGAAAAGCAGCTTCACTTTGATTTAATTCGCTAATTTATTCCCGCTGTCAAGTTAAATTACGCGCAATTGAGTGACGTCATCAGGACTCTGCGTTCACGCGCTTTTGTTGAACGCGTCCGTCAGGAATTAATCAATAAAAGGCAGGAGGTTACTATCACTTTGATTTACTGAATTGCGCTTTACGACTGTATTCTAGGTTTTAGCTATATCCACCCGTTTTCTGTAACGACTCTTTTTTTGTAATTATTATTTTAAAATGTTATTTGCGGTACTTATTGCTTGTGACATACAAGACTACACAAATATAAAAAAAATTAAAAAGTAATCCCAAGGAATATGTAAGTTATGCAGAGTTTATGTGAGTTGAAAGCCAGATTCATGTCACTATCAGCTAAGAAAATATTAGTTGCATAAAGGCTTTTATGTGAATTTGTTTATTTATTACTCTTAAGGCAAAAGGAGTAGTGTGAGGTAGTCTGATTTTGTTAGTAAACCTCTTAAAATCACATAGAGTTAATCATAACAGCAAAATGATTGCAAAATGCTTCAGTTGAACAATTATTTAAAATTATTACAGGTGAGAAATTATTATCTAGATCCTTGTGTAGTAATAATTTTAACTTTAGGAGTTTTTTAAACAAAACGTTAACGTTATATCACTGACTAAATTGCTTCAAGTAGCCTATTTCTGCTCCCAGATGTTAGGAGGTGAGGGCCAATGTCATTGATTCTCCCTCTACACAGTTTTCAGGCTGCGTTTGATCACTTCAGATTGACAGTTTACCTAAACTAGATCAGAATCTATCATCTATTTAGACTTTATAGTTACGAGTGTTGTTTTTGTGTCATTTTATGCTTAATCCACTGCATTTATTTAACGGCTTGTATAAGCAAACATGCATGTTTTAATATTATCATCATACATGTTTTGAATTGTCTGTACTTAAGAATGCACTGCTGGCTCACATGGGGTCAGATTCAACAACAGAGTTGTAACCTCTGGCTGCCTTCTGCCTGACCGCCCGCACCACATGTTCGAAACTGAATAAATTGACCATCTTTCAGAAATTATATTCGATAAATACAGAAATCAAATATAATTGTCTCTAAATATTAGCTCCCCAGTCTGACTTCCTGCAGTCCCATGAAGCTGGCTTTTGTGAAGTGTAAATAGAAACGTCTGCACTTTGCCAAATCAAACTGTACACTAGATTTGAGGAAGGAGCACGTGTGCGCTTTATTAGACTGACTGTTAAGATTCAGCGATCGCAGCCAAAACCTGAGGGCTTGAGGGCTGGCGCTGTGCCCCTGGGATTGGACTGCCAACTACTCTTGCTGTCTGGCATTGCTTAAAATACAGTATAATACAGGATACATTTCTGTTGTGAGCCACAAGCCATATCGTGAACAATCGGAACAATTTGCACAGTAGCTTTGCAGTAGTCTAAGAAGTAATTCTTTAAAGCTCCCCCTGTGGAGAAAATCAAGTTTTTAACATTGTTCACGTGCCTATCTGATGATTTTAATATGCTTCCACCATTTTTTTTTTCATTAAACATTTAAAGGAGCATGCCACTTTTTTTTTTTTTTAAAGCTAATTTTCCAACAGTTTAAACAGTTGAGTTGTACCGTTTTCGAATCCATTCAGCCAGTCTCTGGGTCTGGCGGTAACACTTTTACCTGTAGCTTATAGATCATTGAATCTGAATAGACCGTTAGCATCACGCTCAAAAATGACGGGTTGAAGGGTTTCTAAAGTTTTCCTGTTCAAAACTCGACTCTTCTGTAGTTAAATTGTTTACAAAGACCAAAAGATGTGTCAAAAACGAACAGGTTTTTTAGGCCGATAGGAATATTATGCAGCGTCTGAATAAGCTGGGGACTATTTTCAGTAATACCACTTCGCCTGCTGCATCCATGGTTTTTGAGTTTGTGAGAATTGCCTTTTTAGGGGGATTTTTAAAGAATGCACTGTTGAAGTGTGGTCCCATTAATAAAACTGATGCAAGATTTCATCAGCTTAAACATTAGTGTAATTTGCCTGCTAAATTTAGTAAATCTGACCGTGCTAATGGGAATGTTCTTATTATATCGGTAGGCCTATTATTTAATTTTATTACACCATCGCTGTTAAGAACCTTTTAAGCACCTTCATTTATAAGGGGTTTATTTTGTGATAATGACCAGCTAACTGAGATTTAGAATTTGAATTTGTTTCTGATATGATTTGTTTAAGCTCAGTTTCATTCATATGTTCACTCATTATTGTCATCTGTTGTGTCTGTTTCCTTCCCTCTTTTGACCTTGTCGATATGGAGGATCACATGAGGTTTCCTAATCTAATTGGAGCTGGCTTAGTCTTCTTTTAATCCTATTCCTCAAAGCAATCCTCTCTAGATCTTTGTTGTGACCTTTGACCCAGTGTGACCCACATATTTCATTTCATATTCCGTCTTATGGATCTGACAAATAGGTTTCTCCAAGGCAAGGGAGATTAAGTTGTCTTTGTAAAATAAAAGGAACTGTTCTCGTAGGAGTTGCTTCGTTAAAAAGTTGAGGGTTTGTTGTCTTTTGCTGTTGGGAAATGTTAGAGGTTTGTTAGGAATTCTTTCCATCCAGCGGGAATTTTCCATAATCTGGGATTGTATTTAAGATTTGGTTTTTGGAATCTAATGTTTAGGACCGACTGCATGAAATCATATCAGGTCGTTCAAACAGTGTAGTCAATATTTGGTTTATCTACTCTAGTTGCAATGACTAAAGACTTTCTTCTGGAAGTTCTCAGAGCCGCTGGCAGTGTGTTTGATTGGAGTGCGTACGAGACATTCTTCATTCTAACTAATTCAGAGACAACATGAGATTAGCGTACATTAGTTCTCAGCGTGAGCTTTATGATATCATGAGGAAGCGCAGCGGGATGGAGTCTGTCAGTAGCTCTTATGTCTGGGACTCTGCAGGGATTCTTTGGTTGTGTGTGCTTAAGTCCTAACATAAATAGGAAGCCTTCTATTTGCTGAAAGGGCAGAATATTAATGACAGAGTAAAAACAAAACTAAGGAGGTATCTTTGCAAAAAGGCTTTTAGAACCTGCAAGGAACACTCTGGGGATGGATCTTATAAGATGTGTTTTTAGTTTTATACTTTACCTTTTATAGTTTCTTTCATTTAATCAATGACTTGGTATGCCATGATTGTTTCTGAAATGTGGCAGGATTATTTTATTGATTTTTGTACACATTTGTAGATAAAGTGTACACATATTTTTATTTTCAAATCTTAGTTTTAGCAGTTTCAACTTTATATCATAAAGTCGTGCGTATAATGTGACTCATATTTTGACATATTTATTTCACTTCACATTTTTTAATTGCAACCAATTTTTCTCATAATTGTGACTTTATTCCCCAGTTTCACAAAGGGGTCATACGGGGGTACATGCACTTTTTCAAGCTGTTTGGACTGAAATGTGTTTTGGGAGTGTGTGTACACAACTATCCTGCAATGATAAAGATCCACAGCTAGTTTTCTTTTAATTTAATAAAAATAAGTTGCCCCTTCTGAAATAAAGCCATTCTCAAATGCATGTCGGTGGGCCGTCACACCGACAGAGGCCACTCCCACAATAGATGATTGACAGCAGCGTGTCACACAGACTCAGACACGCCCTGAGTGAGCTGTCATCAGACCGAGACACAGAGACAAGCAAGACTCCTAAGAGATTGAGGTGTTTTGTTGTTGAATGTATTAATAAACATAGCAGTAGTGACTTAATCCCGACATCTGAGTGACTGAAGACACAGTTTGGTTTTGAAGGGAAACTCGCCCTTGATCAACCGGAATGCGTTTATGTTCGCTCGAATCATTCATGATCCAGCCTCACCTACAGAAGCAGTGAGTATAATGTCTTTTAATGAATCTTTACTATGAATACGGCTAAAAAAAGACCCTCCGAAAAGAGGGGCGGAGTCAGCGGAGCTCGTGAAGATTTAAAGGGGAAGTAGACAGAACAGAGTGATTTATAAAATAAGCGTTTTTTACACTATCTTTGAGAAATTTTACAACAAACTATATCACAAACTTTCCATTAAGACCCTAAATAATCATATTAGTTAGTGGAAAACTGGGTTTGTATGACCCCCTTTAAGCTAGTCCCAGACTAAATTGCATGTTTGAGCTGTCTCAAATGAAAATATCTTGCTCTGACATATCTTAAAACAGGTCAGTGTCCTTGTTCTGTGTTAAGATGAAACACCTGTAATATTTTCTTATACAACTTGCTTAAATTAAGTTGCTTAAATATCTTAATTTAACTAATTTAATATAATATTTATATAATAATAATATAATAATTTAATCTAATTTAACTAGCTCAAGCCAAGCCCCGTTTGTGAAACAGGGCCTAAATCTATTAATGTGAACTAAGATTTTCTAAAACAACACTTTCAGTTTTTTTTTTTTTTTTTTTAAATAATATGTATAAAAATAGATCATACTTTTATTTACCACAGACACATCACGTCAATTGAAATTGACAGTAAATAAATTTATTAAAAATATTTCAATTTCAAATAAATGTTGTGCTTGTGTCCAGTTAATTAAATGCTAATTAAGTTTCCAAAAACCCAAGAAACTCAGTGTTTTGTAAAGCGATCCGTCTGAGTACATCTACTAAAATGAATGTTTCTGACAGTAATGACATAAAACAGTGTGGTTAAAATACATCATAATAGAAATAACAGCTTATGCAGATCTTCCTCGAATAGCCAAAACATGGAAATATAATAAAATGTTCAACAACAAAATAAGACACACGAGGCCCCTGAAGCCAGATGTTTTGTCAGTCTGCATTTATTATGGAAACAATCACACAACTCTTAATTACTAGACACGGCCGAGTAGGTTGGATGCAGTTGTCCTCATATAAGACCACAGGGTATAATGCTGTGTCCGTGTTTTGTGTAGTGAATTATAGTAAAAATGATTTATGTAAGGAGGCCAGACATTTACTCAGCTCCAGAACACGCCTGTAAACTAGATTATGTCATGTCTGTGTGACCATGCCAGTTGTGTTTCTTACTGAATTGCTTTGGTCTGCTGGAAATACAATCATAGTAAATGTTTTTTTTTTTTTTTATCTGTGGAATCTGATGAATTAAACAGAATGAGAATGGAGCTCTAATGAAAAGGTGCTGTTTTATTAACCACCGATGCAAACCCTCTTTAACAAGAAAGTATAACTATACAAATGACTTTAATGCAAATCCTGGAGGTGACATTCTTTGTAAATTTGCATGATGAGCATCTTAGCATTTGAATAGCATATTCATGAATTCCCTCTGTTATACTGTAGGTAAATTAAAAAAAAAAAAAAAAAAAAAAGATCAATATTGTCTTGCCAAAAAGAATTACATTTTTACACTACATTTGTGTATTTATTTACTTTAATTACAGTCTTCGTAAATATAAAACACAGGTATTCCTGTATTCCAAAACAGATTATTAAATTGAACAATTGACATCGATTGTTTATTAAGTGATAAATTGCATACCTTGATTTCAGTTTTATTATTGCTTTTAGTAAGCACAGAAGCAGTGCCAGCAGCACAAGTGTGAGACACGAAATGTGAATACTAAACATACAAAATGTAAAAAAAGCATTGCTAAAATATACAGTGCTATTGGCTCCTTCTTCTTTTTTTCACTTAGACAGAGTTGATAGATCATAAGTAAGGCATCTCGTTGGTTGCCCTGGTAACTGTGGAGATGAGCGGGAAGGTGTGAAAGTGCAGGAACACGGGTGTTGTTCCTTTGTCTGCCATCAGATCTCGAGATCTGCTCCCTCAGTGAGAACATCAGGCAGCAACTCTCTAAAAACAGGGTTGTGAGAAACGGCTTAAAAGCAGCTTCTTATGAGTTCCAGAAATAGTTGGAGTGCTATATTTTTATTTTTTTATATTTTTTGGGAAGCATACTGAGCGAGGAGTACATGCAAGCTAAAGTAAGTTTCTCTCTTGGATGTATATTGTACTCCAGTCAGGTAATGACAGGCTGTGTCGTGTCAGGATTACACAGATTACATGTTGTAGTTTCAGATTTATGTGGGATTGTGGTAGATTATGGGCACTAGTAGCTGTGCGATGTGGTTTTTCATGGGAAATAAGATGGCTTGAATCTATGTTAATGAGGAATACTGTGCAGTGACTTTTCCTGCCCCCATAATCCAGTGGGTTTACTATGATACTGATGCTGTTTACACCAGCCAGCAAATCAGATTACGACAGAGGTCTTGAAAAATGGATGAGTTCAGAAATGTGTGTTTGATTATGCTGCAGGTGACACTGAGATGTTGCTTGCAACTGTTTTTCTCAGTGCTGTTTATGGTATTTCGTCATTCGTCATTCGTTTGTCATCTTGCCTAACATCTCCTTGCATCTCTTGCAGGTTCTGCTGTGGTGAAGAATGCAGACTGGAGGTGGTTTCTTACCATGCAGTGAAACCAAAACGTAATCTATCATAATCACGGAAGAGGAAAGAGGATTTTGATTCGCAAAGAGAGACAAAGGAAGTGACAATGGGACGAAAGAAGATACAGATTACTCGCATAATGGATGAGAGAAACAGACAGGTGAGATGAAGATGTATGCTTCACGAATCCAGACTAAATCTGCTACTAGATGGGAAAATGAATGTGCATTTAATTTCAGTAATTAGTGGAAAAAATGTGTTTAATGCAAGAATGCATTAAATTGACCAAGTATGACAGTAAAAGCACGTGTTATGTAAAGACAGAGTTTTTTTTCAAATATTAATATGCATTAAAATTCCTTTTCGAGAATTCTTTAAAAAAAAAATGTTTTCATTCATGAAAAATGTACGTTTGGATAGTGCACTGTAACGTCTTCAACATAAGAAATGTTTCTTGACTGATTTCTCAAGGATCGTGTGACACTGAAGACTGGAGTAATAGTTTGGAGTAAAATCAGCTTTGCATCACAGAAATAAAGTCGATATTACTATAATATTAAACATGTATCATAAATTGTAACAATGCATCATAATATTATTGTATTGGTAAGCATAAGAGATTTCTTTATCTTTAAAATTCATTTAAAAATCTTACTTTGGGAACTGGGGTGTATTTTTTTGTGCCACACCAGTCTCTAGATATCAGCATTAACTAGTATAAATGAGTAGAAAACTAGTTCCTACTCAGAACTGGTTCTATTTTTTAAAAAACAAATTAAAACAAACATGACTTTTGCGATTGATTCATGAGCAGGTAACTCTTATAGACCCCCCATTTTTTCGGAGTTGATCAAAAACTTGCTTAGACTTACAAAACATTAGCAATCAGAATAATTAAAATCCTTTTGATCCTAATCCGTAATCAACAGCATCTGTAATCAATGGATACAAATTTTATTTATTGCATTTGAGCAGAGGGAACGTCCCACACCTTCATTTCTAACATACATTGATTCATATCTGTTGAAATGTTCCCTCAGAAGCGCCCGTGTCTCTTCGGCGTGTTTAATGAATGTACAGGTCCGACTTGGGGTCTGTCGTGGTGGGACCGGGCTGAGAGTGTGCACACAGGAGCTCTTGTCTGGGATCCTCGGCGGGCTGCAGTCTCTGTGGTGTGGTGGCAGTAATTAGAGCAGTTCAGGGCTCCACATCTCTCATTAGGACACTGGTCAGTCTGAGGCCTTGTACAGTGTCTCTCTCAGCCCCTGACGGCCATCACTCAGAGCAAAACCACAGGGACAGGCCTGAATTTACCCAGTCTGCACTGGAATCTAAATTTAAAATACCAACCCGCACCACAAACCCTATCTAGTCTTGTTCGGGAGAGTATTTTTGGTGTTTTTGATCAGTGATTTACACTGAAGGTTTTTACTCAGTGACATACATATGTAGAAATAGGTTCCTGTGTACATGAATAATTTGTTTGTACTGTATGTTGTTAGGTTGGTGTTAGTTTACTATATAGGTGAAAGCCTTGTTATACTTTAATTAGCGCTGTCAAATGATAAATCTTTTTTATTTACAAAATACACACACATACAGCACACATATTATATATAAATATGTATGTAAACACAACATTTTTCTTAAATATATTTGTATTTATGTATTTCAAAATAAATATGCACAGTACAGATCTGTATATTGTGTAAACATTTTTATTTTGAATGTGATTAATCGGGAATAATGTTTTAATTGATAGCATAATTTAAGTCAGCATTATCGTTGGAAAATAAAATTGCTGTTACCATATATTAACTGTTTTATTGTTATGTTTACCAAGGTGCCAGTAAAACAGTAATAAGACAGTAATTTTGTGAAATATCATTACAGTTCATAATAACTGTTTGCTATTTAAATATATTTGAAACTGTAATGTATTCCTGTGATGCTAGTACTCCAGTCAGCTGTGTTGCATATTTATATTTATGTTTTATAATTATTTTACATCAATAGAAATAATTTAAGTCACTTTTGTCTATTTCATGAGTCTTTGCTAAATAAAAGTATTAATTTATTTTCAAAAATGTTACTGACGTGACCACAAACTTTGAAATGGTACTGTACATGATCAAATGAATCATATGTTGATTGCATGGGATATAACAGCATTACAAGCATATCCAGAAATAGGTGCAGTGATTGTACCATAGTATCCTGGAGGTACCATGGAGTGCCATATTAAAAAAAAAAGTATGTAGTGTTTTTGACTCTGATTACTCTTGGTCCACATTGTACATAACTTGACTGTAGTTCAATTGTTTTCTTGTGATCCAAAAGCACTTATCATTCCTCTGTAAGAGTCTCTGGAATGCTGTGCGTTTCTGATGTGATTTTACTCTGTGACATTGACAACAAACACGGAAAGACTTTGTTCTCGGTGTTTCATGTGCTGCTGTAAGAATTTGGCCCTCAGCTGTGAAGTAGCAACGAGCTTGAGATTCCACAGGGAGGGTGATAATTGGCAGGAAACACGAGATGATCTGGCAACCCTGACAGCTAGGTCCCATCAGACAGCCACGAAGAATGACTTCTTCCGATACTGTTAATGAGCATACACTCAGGAACAAAAATAGTCCAGAACAATAGCAGTTTCTGTAAGAGTATTAAAAGCTTGGAGTTTGATATTATATTATATTACAGTGCCATAGAAAATCCACATTATCAAAACACACAGTAAAAGCATTAATATTGTGAAATTATTATAAATATAAAGCACTGTTTCTGTTGCACTTCATTTTAAAATGTCATTTATTCCTGTGATGCTAAGCTGAATTTTCAGCATCATTATATTCCAGTCCTCATGTTTCATCAGAAATCATTCTAGGAAGATATATGGTTTAAAGAGTATACTGAAATAGAAATATAATCATTTAACCGTCAGTTTTGTTTAACTTGATGCATCTTTGTGGAATAAAAATATTAATTTCTTAAAAACAAAACAGCACCCAAACAATAGTGTAGTAATAGACACTATTTGTTACTACATCCATAATCTATCATTTTCTCAGCACAGCTGAGTGTTTTCAATCTCACTTCAGTCAACAGATCTTGATCAAGTTACTTGAACTGCTTATTTGATGTCTATGACCACAAAGATAACACTTTAATACACATCCTGTAATTTTCCTAGGTGACGTTCACAAAGAGGAAGTTTGGTCTGATGAAGAAGGCGTATGAGCTCAGTGTTTTGTGCGACTGTGAAATAGCCCTGATTATCTTCAACAGCTCCAACAAGCTCTTCCAGTACGCCAGCACAGACATGGACAAGGTCCTGCTCAAGTACACAGAATACAACGAACCACACGAGAGCAGAACCAACTCGGACATTGTAGAAGTAAGCGGCTGCACACTTTAGCGTCTGAAGGTCAAAAGCACAATAAGGTCTCAATTACCAATATAATTACCAGTGCTCCCATGTATATTTAAAAATGCTTTTCTGATATCTTTTATGACGTTTCACAGAAGTGATCTGGATTCATGCTGAATCTTATGACCTATATTTGATCTCACAGAACGGCCTTTAACAGATTACGCTAATGCATGTAGTAGCAGTAGCATCTGGAGATGCGGGCTGCTTTTACTGTTGCTGTAATACAGTTAGCAAACAGTTGAACCGCATTTCAAGCATGCAGGCTGCAGTAATTATAGATGGCTGTCTTCAGTGAGGCATGAGCTCAAATTACATCTTCATTTCTGCATGCATTTGCTACAATTAACATGTGATGCTAGCCAAGGTCATTCAGTGCTTTTCCTTTTATCATGTTATATAGGCAATTTTCTTCTGTGTTTATATTGATTCATCATTTCTTTCATCCAAAGCGACTCATACTCCGCTTGTCAGAAGTTTGGATTGCGATTATTTTTTTTAAGTCTCTTATGCTCACAAAGGCTGCATTAATTTGATTAAAAATACAGTAAAACAGTTAAATGTGTAAGCACATTTCTGCCACAGGATCAAAATTGTAATTATATTTTTTATTTATTTATTTAAACAATTATTGAAGCAATTTTAAGAAGAAAATTCAGTCAGAAAGTCATTATATATTAACATGATATGTTATATATTAACAGAATTATGTCAAGCAAAAAAAAAAAAAACTCAGGGGAAAAAAGAGTCGTAATTGCAAAATTTTTAAATCAAAATTTTGAGAAAAGAAGTCAAAATTGCAAATTAAAAACTTAGATAAAATCTCAGAAATGCAAAATGATTTGTAAGAAAAAAAATAGTTCAAAATGGAGTTACATTTTGTTCTAAAAAATAAAAACAAAAAACAAAAAAAAGTTTCTCCAAAATGCAGGGTTTTTTTTGTATGTGCAATATTTGATTGCAATAGGCAATGAGATTTTCTGGAAAGATGAATGCGTGTTCAGCGTCTAGCTATCTGTAGCTAAATGCTGATGCTGAAGTCATGTGAACAGATTTTGTGTGAGTGGTGCTAATTGGTTGTATCTAAAAATATGGATCCAACATTCATACTGAGGAAACCTGAGATACTATCAGTCAAGGACGTGGCTTTCCTGGCGAGCGCTGCTCTCATTAGCCATGAATCACAAATCGCTTACATGTACCAGAAATGCATCTCTTAATCCGAATTATGCGTGCTGGTCTCTTGTTAGTGCACACACTTACTACTGAGGTTGTGATTTACAGTATATTAGCATGCCATATAGCCTATAGGAACTTGAGCTTGGTTGACACTTTGATTTGAGATTCAGTTATAATATGCATTCAAATAGAAATTATTTCAAAGGTTGATAAGGAGGGTTATCTAGGAAAATCGATAAACCTGCCCCTAAATTACAAATAATTATACTTAAGTGTTACAGGAATAGTTCACCCAAATATGACAGTTTACTGAAAATCCTCACCTCTGGCCATCCAAGATGTAGATACGTTTGATTCTTCATCAGAAATGACTTGCCCATTAATGGATAATGGGTGCTGTCAAAATAAGAGTCCAAACATCTGATAAAACCACAGCACAATAATCCACACCACTGCAGCCCATCGGTTAACATCGTGTGAAGTGGAAAGCTGTGTGTTTGTAAGAAACACGGATCCAACTTTAAACCAGTTCTATATCAGATCTGTAATATAATGAGTCAACGAGCTATAATATCTTTCTCCAGTGAAGAAGTTATCTTGCCTTAACTAGGAGAGAAATATGCGCAGATTAAGTTATGAGTGAAAACAGTCCAAAATGGTTTTGAACAAATATTTTGGTGGGGTTTTATGAACAACAGAGGAGGGATTTAGCTCTATTAGAGATTATGAACCCTGGCATTTTTGCCTAGAAACAATGATTTGCTGTGATTTCAAATCGCACTATGATGCATTTGTTTCATCCAAACACTCAGATTGTCTTCTTCCTAAGACGTTAACTGATGGACTTACTTGTGTGGATAATTGTGATGACAGTATGTGTCTCCTCTGCAGTGTCTGAATAAATTTAGCTGAGATTTGTTAGTGAATATTGTCTCATTTTTGTGTTTTTTTTGGAGATCAAACATAGCGGACCGTTTTGCATTGATTACTATACCTAGAAAATTGGTCATAAAGTGCATTAACTTCTTCAACCTGGACGTCCTGGAGCCGATGATGATGATTAGAGTAGAGCAGATCCTGTCACATTAGTTGCATATCTTTTTGGTTTTGATTTCCATATTATTAACGCCTAGATTTATTTTCCAGATTAATGGAGAGTCATAACCTCTTGTCTGAGTCATAAGCGTGATATAAGGCCTAGTTATAACATTAAAGCACAGAGTTACAGTATTACAGACGCCTGCATGAGATAGGCTTCACTCTCAAAAGGGCTTTTAAACCCCTGCAAAAGGGTCCTCAATCTACTGTCCTGCGCTTGCACTTCTGCTTTAGCACTGTAATATTCGGTAATAGCTAGGAAAATATTCTGTAGGCATATCATACCTACATTCAATATGATGAGGTCACATGACAACAATATAAAACGCTGTTATTAGAAACACAACAATGCCTACTTTAGGAAAAAAAATACAAAGTAGTATACAGTGTAGCTGAATAATATATTTTGTATTTGGTTTATAGTATATCTCTTATGTATCATGCTCTTTTGAAGCTGTTCCAATATTATGTCTTGCGTTGTGCATTCCATGCATTAATAGTGAAAGGTATTTTTAAAGAATAATAATTTGCATTTGTGTATTGCTATTCGATTAGCCTTATATTTGTATGTTTTTGCATATAGACATTGAAAATCTGTTCTTCTTTGCTGCTTCTTACAGGTGCTGAACAAGAAGGAACAAAGAGGTTGTGACAGCCCGGATCAAGAAGCTTCATTTCTCCTCACGCCTCACACAGAGGAGAAATATCAGAAGATTAATGAAGAGTTTGACAACATGATGAGAAATCACAAACCAGTAAGTAAAGTGGGATGTGTGTTTTACGTCTTCATCATATCCAGTGACCTTCGCTAATTATTAATATTGGAAGTCTGCGCAAAAATATTTGGAACCTGGAAGCCTTTGTCCATGTAATGTCATGTT
Organism: Enteromius anoplus; assembly: GCA_032359395.1. Taxonomy (NCBI): domain Eukaryota; kingdom Metazoa; phylum Chordata; class Actinopteri; order Cypriniformes; family Cyprinidae; genus Enteromius; species Enteromius anoplus. Next base: position 4,537,005 of record JAUMHG010000043.1, on the reverse strand, counting down.
TTGATGTTTATTAATGTTTGTCCATATGATGTAGGGATTTCCAAAGTGATTTAGTTCATTATTAGCTTTTCGTTAACCCTAGTTCTGGAAACCCTGTTAATGTAATGCAATCACATTCAAGTCTTAAAGGGGTCATACCAAGCCAATTTTTCACAAGCTAATATGATTCTTTAGGGTCTTAATGGAAAGTTTGTAATATAGTTTGTTTTAAAATTTCTCAAAGATAGTTTTAAAAACGCTAATTTTACCTTGTCATAAACAGCTCTTCAGAAATCACTCTGTTCTGTGTACTTCCCCTTTAAATCTTCACGAGCTCCGCTGACCCCGCCCCTCTTTTCCTAAGCACTCTCGGAGGATCATTTTTTAGCCGTTTTCATAGTGAAACTTGCTAATTAGCTCATTATTAGGAAAGGTGATTTTTAAAGATTCGTTAAAAGACATTATACTTGTTTTCCTTCAGAACCAAACGTAACGTTAATCCTCCGCGTCTTCAGTCACTCAGATGTCGGGAGTAAATCTCTAGTGCTATGTTCATTAATACATTCAACAACAAAACACCTCAATCTCTTAGGAGTTTTGCTTGTCTCTGGGTCTCGGTCTGATGACGGCTCACTCAGGGCGGGTCGGAGGTAAGACACCAGTTCAGTCTTTGTGACACGCTGGCTGCTGTCAATCAAATATTTTGGGAGTGGCCTCCGTCACACCGACATGCATTTGAGAATAGCTTGATTTCAGAAGGGGCAACTTATTTTTATTAAATTAAAAGAAAACTACCTTTGAATCTTTATCATTGTATGATGGTTGTGTACACACACTCCCAACACACATTTCAGTCCAAACAGCTTGAAAAAGTGCATGCGGCACCGGATGACCCCTTGAACTACTCAAAAGTGAAGAGCATCCACTCTTGGCTGTTCATTTCGATGCATCGCAATGTGTTTTGTTCTCCTTCTGAAGGTAGTAAAGATTGCCTCATCCTGCGCTGATGGTTCCTTCCTGTTCTCCTCCTGGATAATACCTTGCACAGCCCTTTAAGTGGGATTTATAGCTCTTGCCCATTCTGTAATTACCATCATGAAGCTCTCATGCTCTTTATTAAAACCCCTGTCTCAGGCTCGGGAAGCCTCAGGGAAACACTTAGGTTTAAGTGAAGATCCCTTTGAAGTACTTCAGGAGAACAGGGCTTATTTTCTGCTTTCTACTTGCACCTGTGACTTACTGCCAACATCTGGGTTCATACTGTGAGTCCTCAGGCTTTGATAGCATTAGCACATCAAGGTGTGTTGGGTTGGCGCTGAATATAGAAAATGTGGCCCATGTGAATCTAATTGTAGATCAGTAATTTAGATTTACATTTGGAGTCATTTTAACTCATTTTTTCATTTCTGGTTGACTACATTTAGTTTTTTTTTTGATAGCAGATGCTACTATCTAGAGTGCAGGAAAACCTGTTGCTGAAATAATATTTAGTGTGATATGAAACTGAAACCAATTGTTTCGACATGTTTATTATTTTTTATATTAAATGGTTTGTTAAAAAGGATTTTTTTTTATTTGCTTAGTGCTGCTCAAAATGATTTCGTTTTTATTTATCGATGAATTTATTTGTTTTTGTTTTAAATTGTAATATAAAATAATACAATAGAATTATATATATATATATTTGTATTATATGTTTATAAAATTAGCCATTTGCAAGCAAATGTATATTTAAAATAAATTATTATATTAATAAATAAATATTATACCGTCGTACCGCAATATCAATTTTTTCGATAATACCGTGGTCGTATGACTCGATAAAACATTAGGTCTTCTGAGAAAAGGTTGATCAGGCGAATGGAGCGAACGGGAGGTAACGGGAACTACAATTCCCATCAGCCCAGGCATGGCCATCATTCTTTGCGGTCTGTTGTCAGTACAGATCAGTGTTGCCAACTTAGCGACTTTGTCTCTATATTTAGCGACTATTCAGACCCTCTTGGTGACATTTTTCC
>JAUMHG010000043.1:4515432-4529423 GCA_032359395.1 Enteromius anoplus | reverse complement strand
TATATATAAATAAAAGTATTTAAATGTCTTTTATAGTGTTTTTATCCTTTATTCTGATTCTGCTGAATGTGATGAAAACAGTCTAGCTTTATAGCCATTTATTCGTCGTTTTGTGAACATTAAAATCACTGTCTCCAAAGGCACTCTTAGGTATTTTGCTGCTAATACCAGGTTTTATTTGACATATCCTCTTTGCAGACACAGTGTGTTTGTTAGGCCAATGCCCTTAAAATGTTCACCGATGCCAATGGAATCTATGGATCTCTGTTAGTTGGATCAGTTTGTTCTTAAATCAAGCTGAGCCCTTTATTGTTTGTACACCATGATACATGGCAATAAACATATTACTCATTTCTGATGCTGTTTGTGTGGTTTAACTGCTTTATAGATGTGTAAGGTTTCACGGTTATAATAATTAACTAGGCCGTTTATGATATTTAACAGGATGTGAATTCCTTTGATGATGTTTGAAGTTTTTTTCCTCATCACCGCAGAAGTGTGCTGGGCTGACATCGTTCCCACCGCTTTCTCATTGGTTTTGCACTGAAACCTATGTTTAAAACCATAACTTCACTAGTTTTATATTTAGTCAAAGGGATTTTCTTGAGTGATCAGAAAATGCTTGCAATAGTGCAGCAATGCGTTATGTTTTAAGCATTCATCTAGCACTCTGTTGCATCAAGTATTGCGAAGAAAACCGTAAAATATACTTAGCTGATTTAAGAAGTGTGATCAATCTGTGGGGCCCTGAAATATGTAATATACAATGAAATAATGCCTGCAACCATTTGATATTTTTAACCACTAGGTGACAGCACCCCAAGAGTCTGAATTATTAGTGCATCAAATCAAACTAAACTGAATTTTTTTCATCTAATATACTCACTTGAGACAGTTTGCTTTTGGGGGTTAAATTTTAGCTTATTTGTTTTACATTCACAGATAGCTTTCATGCACAACAGAAAGCAAAAATGCAGAGGGTTTGTTTACGTTATATGCCAGTTAATGATAACGTTATCTTACAAATTGAAAATAATTATAGCATCCGGACTGTTATGGGAAACATACAGTATGATCCTGCCAGATTACAGCAGCCTTGTTTTATATGAGCCAAAGAACGACTCTGTTGGGCGACAAACAACAATTTCTCCTGGGACAATGAGTGTGTTTCTTCAGGGGGCGCTTGGTGGCTCAGAACGCAGAATTCTCCATTGAGCCTCATTCAAATCTCAGTAGCATTTTTATATCTTTTCGAGACGTTTCTACAATATAAAGTATAATCGTTTCAATGTTGGTTTACATTTTTACTTATTTCACGAATAAAAACACATCCCGTCAATCTATATAAAACGATTTAACTAGTCCCTCAAACACCGGTGATTGGTCCAGCCTTACCAGCGCTGAGAAAAGTAACACGTGTCACGTGACTGTGGCGTCTGCGTAATAGTTTAGCAGCGGTCTAAACATTAAATGTAAAACTTAAATAATGACACGGAGAAACACTAGTATAGATTAAAAGCACAATTGATATTTAATTCAACAAATTTATTTTTTAAGACCCTGCCTACCTGACCAATTATGGTCAGCTTCCGGGCCAGTGCTTATGAATCATGCCAATCGCCTGTCTACTCACTTGTTGTATTTCGGTAGCTCATCAGTGAAGTCTTGCTGCATTACTCATGTCACTCGTGCTAGAGTAGGAAGTTAGTGAAAGTGCTGCTGTGAACACAAGAGATGTTTGCTCTTTGATCCAAAACTACTTTGTTTTAAAGGAAATGAATTTAACGCCGGACTTCAGGTAGGAATACTCCTGTTACATTGATTTATTCAAATGAACGTCTATATATTCAAATAAATGAAAACGAAATGTTTCAGTGTTGAATCATCTACCCACTGGGACTGTCCCACAAGTGAACATGCATGCATTTGATTGCATTTAATTCATCTTTATGACATTTGCAATGTGTCTCGCAAATTGTGCTCACTTTATTTTGTTTACACATTTTTGTTTTCCAAATACTGTGACAGACAGATATTATTATGCATCATAATGCATGTCCTCCTTTAATAACTGCTGCATTCTTCACATTTTCAGCTGTCACATTGCAGACAGTGTTAGATCCGTCTTTCATTACTTGTGTTGTGGGTGTAACATTGTGTAAAAATGTGTTCAGTTGCATTCAAAAGGGAAATAATATTGAGTTGACACATGCCTTTGTGAGTTTAATAAGCTAAAAATATTTTCTTGTGCTGGGAATTCTCTTACTTTACCTTCCTTTTACAGAGCACTAGAACAGGTTCCCGTGAAGAACAGGTTCATTGGTTAAAATATGTCGGAACCAAATGGATGGATAGCCCAGAAAATCTGCTTGTCTATGTTTGAAAATGCACATCAGTTGTTGATATCGGCCTGAATTCAATAGGATTTCTTTCTTTATGTTATCCCTAGTATCTTAACATAGCAACCACATATGGAAAAAACTAGACAAGCTCCGGTGGCCACAGATGGATTGTAAATATACTATAGCATTGCTCTTACAGGTGCATGTGGCTCTTGACTCGCTGTGACTGACTGTACAAGTGATAATACTAATGGTCAATGGACCACATGGATGCCATTTGGACCGCACTACCTTAACGGTTACCTCAATCCCAACTTTACGGCCGTCTTTATTTACTTAGAAGTTAATGATTATAAGCAGTTTGAGTAAGTGCTTGTATCTCACGGCTAATATAGCTGATGTCGCTGTGTCTATTGTGCTCGATATCAGTTTAGCCACAGATCGTCTTTTACTGGATGCCATGTTTCTCAGTGTAATTCAACATTTAGGATTTATAACCACTGATTTCTTAGAATTATCCTTTGACCAAGAGATTGCATTTGAACCTCGAAGTGAATGTGTTCATGAAACCTGATGTAAATAGGCTTTTGCAATATTGGGTTTTTAAAAAAAATTTTTATATTAGTTAGAGTTCCTCAAGTAATAGTAAAAGTAAAACATCGACAGTTCCTCAAAGTGTCATCCCAATGAATAAATGATCAGTATAATTTAAACTTCAGGATAACATACTGTAAACGACTAACCTGCTGTCTTATATGTTCATCTAAAACAAACTATTTAGCCTGATAGTTTTGAAATACAATAATCTTTGAAATAATCTTTCTCAAAAACCATTGCTGTGATATTTACCTAGCCATTTCCTTAAAATGGATAGTTGGCCTGTAATCTAGTCCCTGCATGATAACGGCTAGTGGGACATGCATCCCAGACAGGTCAAGTGTTTGCAAAAGTGAGATAGATTTTAAGGCTACTTGGCATGTAAGTATAATATCCTGAATCTTTAAATCTTGTTCAAGCTCACAGCATTTTAACCCATAAGATGATTAAGCAGCTGTTGATTTTTAGAAATTATTTATATATACATACACACTACTACACTACAAACATGGCATTACTCCAGTCCTCAGTGTCACACGGTCCTTCGAAAAGCATTCATTTATTAATATTATTTATGTTGGAAACAGAAATAAACTGTGATGCATTTTTTCAGTATTCTTCGATGAATAGATGAACAGGTTGTTTTTTTTTTTTATAGATTTTTTTATATTCATGGCAAGTCATGAATGTAAATTGTCCTTCCTGAATAAAAATATTAATTTTTGGAGAAAAAAAAAGCATATACTTTATATAAACAGGGGTTGGACAACGAATCTGCAGCACTGACCAAAATAGAGTTTGAGGTTTCTCGGCTATATTTGTGGAGCATGCTGGTCAATATTCACTGACTGCATATTCCACGAGTAATAGCAGAGTGTGAAAGATGTGAAAAGGTGTGAAAGGATTAGCAGAGCAATAGCACATCTATATATATATATATAAAACTATTGCAATGCACACAACATAATGAGAGTAGATTGTATCTAAAAAAACAACAACAACTCACTCTCCTGTTTACACCAAAACTGTTCATCGGGAGCTCCACAGGGTCAATATACATGGCCGGGCTGCTATAGCCCAAAGTAGCTTACCACCCAGACTGTTGAGTAAAGCATGGGGGTGGATCAGTGATGGTTTAGTCTGCATTATAGGCCCAATAGTTTTGCTAGATGGACGAATCACTCCTGTAGGATTACTCATTTAAGAATCTGTCTTAGATCTGCTGGACTGGGGTCATGGGGAAAGGTTGTTATACCTGAATACTTCAACTCTATGTACCCCTCCTCCTTGAAACCTATATGAACCACAATGTAACACTACCTTAGTCAGACGATTGAGATGATTCTGACAACTACGGAGCTACGAACAGGAATAAAGAGAAAGTTCTGCTTCAAAGATATCCAAACGTCTCCTGGTCTCTTGGAAAAAGTTCACAGCACTCCCAATAGGGTTGGTCGATGTCGACCAATTTGGCATCGTACGATGTCTAATGTGAAATATCGTGATGGACGATGATATCGTCGTCGCTGTAGCCGGTGGGGGGTGGGGTTTAGTTGTAACTAAAACACCAAGCCCGCCCCACAACTGACAAAACCGTGTTCGCGCGAGCAGGTGAGAAGAGGATTGAGCGCGCACGAGTGCTTGACTTGCGCGCGAAAGACACATCAAGCGCACGCGAGGGTTTGAAATGAGCTCGCGTGTCTTTCTTCGCATGTACATCTGCTCGCGGAAATCATTTACCACGCTCGCTTATTAATGGCATAGTTTTGCCGCCATAGACTAAGTGTGTTTTTCATGAGCTGGTTGCTGCTGCTGCTGCGGCGGGGCGGAGCATCGCGATGCCGGCTCAGCATCGTGATGTCTATCGGCCATCGGCATCGTCTATCGACTCAACCCTAACTCCCAAGGACTACCGTCATAGTGACCTGGCCACATACATATATGTCACAATAGTTAAAATTACAATGATAAACCGTATTGGTTGGCAAAGCTTGTCATCCCAGTAAAGCTAGATATTGCTTTCTCTGTCTTTATATAACTCGCACACAACACACATTTGGCCTATTTTGATAAGCGCAGCTTAAAGGATTACTTTTCAACATTATATATTCAAGGTTTATTGATATTACAGGTTATTACAGTCTGCTGGTATTAACAGTCTTTACAGCACAGTGTATTTATGATCTGACACAACAGATTCATATTCACGGTTGACTTTACCTGTTAATACTAGCAAGTCGGTGCATGTAAGCCTGCATCCGTTTTTCTGTTAGTTTTGCATGAAAACATTTTTTTTAATAAAGTCAAAGCGCTTCCCTTGAATTCAGACTTTAAAGAAGATACAGATTTAGTCATTAATAATCGAACGCACTTGCAAAGCAAGGAGATACTGCATAACTTAGTGACATCAAATGTTTAAATTGGGCTTTGTTTTTGTGATATTATTTATTTGTAAATGTAATTATATGCTGTACTGATTAATCATTCCAAAGTCCTTTTAAGGCAAGATTAGTTTATCTCAAAACTACTTGGCAAGGTTATGTTTCAGTAATATATTTCAAATCCGCATAAACGGGTAACTTGTTTAACTAGACTTTCCTTCCTACTGCCAAGTTCTTTATTTTTCCATGAGTGATCAATAAACTCCACTTCTTACATTCAATATACAGCAAGAACCAGGAACATGTGCTATGAAAGTAAATATGGTTTCGCGTTGACATAAAGCTGGATTTGCGAATGCAGACACCTGCTTTAATCATGCCATTGTGTTTAAATTTGCTTTCCCGTATTGTCCTTGCAGGTCTTGGTCACAAGCCAGCTCAAGTGTGTGAGAGAGGCCTTTGCGAAATCCACCTAAACACACACTCTCATGGAGGACAAAAAGTCTGTGATGGGCAGTTTGCGCCAAAAAGCCAAACTCTTGCGATACTCACGGGTTGGCAGCGGCAAACACCACAACATGCCGGAGGTGAGGGAAGAGCGCCTGCTGGACCAGCGGATTAAAACATCTGTGTTGGACGCCCTGGAGAGGAGTCGGACGTCCCCCCTTAAAAGCCCTGCCTACCAGCAGCCAGCTGACCTCCGGATGTCCTCGCCTTGCAACAGTAGCCCAGCCACCCCCTTCAGCGTGACACTGCGAAAGAAAGTGGGCGGCACCGGCCTCGCCGATTCTCTGGACTCGACCAGCTGGCCTTCGCTGGAGTCAGTCACCGATGCCCCATTTGAGGAGCACGACATCTCCAAATCCACAGATGAGATGGAGCAGGTGCTGCGTTTGAGGGACACGCAACTTTCTTCTTCAGAGAGCCTGACGGAGGTAAAATGTGCATGTGGTCTGCAGCTGGGTTAATCTTTAAAGGAGAGGGGAAGTTTTCTGTGACTCTGACGCTTTTTATAGGCAGCATCTAGCAACCTGTTTGCATTTGATGCATGTTTCATGAAGATCACACAGAAAACTTGCTTTTTTTATTTTTATTTTTTATTATTATTTAAATTGATTGCCGTTGCATGCGTTTCTGGTAGCTCTCACTGCACTGGCATGCTGTTGGGATTTTCATTAAATGACATAGTTAGACATTGTACTGTTTTTCACAGTCTCCTACTTTGCCTTGTCACCTCCAGTGAGCAGTGCGAAGCATCACTCAATTGTGAAATATAGTTCCTCTCAAGTCATCGCTGCAGGAACTTGTCATACCATTTCAAAGCCATAGAATGTGGTAACACACATTTAGAGCAGACTGGTGCTTCTCCATTTGTTTAAAATGCAAATGTGCACCCGGGAAGTGTCAACCTGTCTTTACGGTACCGCACCAAAAATAAACTCATAAACGGAGGTCTTTCACGGACAGGTGGAGGTAGACAGTTTTATTTTATCATGTAACGCTTCTTTTTGCATTGGCGAGCTTCCTCTTTAGTCTTAGTAGATTGTTTGAGGCTCGAGTGCTGGACAGTATGCGAGAATATTTGCCTTTACGGGTGAGTCAGCTACTAGTTTCTCAAGGTGATTTGGCTTTTAATACACGGAATCAACTGATGCTGATAGATGGGGTTTTCAGTGAGCAAAAACTTGCACATGATCTTTAAAAGCTTTTTGATGAAGCTGTTTCACAAGTTGTGTTATATTATATAAGTCATGTATGCTTTGTTGAGGTTTCCGAGCAGTGGAAACTTAAATTCCTCGAGTTCTTTGTTTTTATGTGGCTTAGTATTCGTTCTCCCGGGGCTAAGGAATTTTTTAATAAACATATTAAGGAGGATGATCATCAGTGTTAATACGTTCCATTAAATTAAAAGCTGCCAATACAGAATAACTGTTTGTGACGACTAGAGACTTCAGTAAATGAGGAATTTTACCATTGATACAGGAATTGGTAGCTATTGTGCGATACCTAGAAAAGTATTTCACTCTTGTTTTGTGTGTGTTTGGGAAACAGAAGCCGCATTTCAACAGAAATGGTTCAGATACGGTCTCCATACATGATAGCGAGCACAATAATGTAAGTATTAGCATGTTTGTGTTATTTTGTTGTGTTTAAGTCTACGATTCTGTTATATCAGAGGACGTTTAGTACAATACAGCTGACATTGTACTTTAAATGCCCCTGAAATGGACCATACTGCGCGTAGTGTTCTTTTTCACAGCTGACATTGAAAGCTCAAGGTTCGCTTCAGAAAGTTGAATTAAATAGCATTTTACCTTAATAGTTGTTGCTTACTACTAGATTTATATTTGGCAAATTAAATAAGAAATTTAAATTAAAAAAATATATATATAAAATTTATTTTTTTCATTCAGCATAAACATTAATTCTTAAAGCCAATAGCAGTGCTTTTAGGGTTAAAACAAATTATTAGTTGCATGTTGTTCTGTGTAAATTAATTATGATAAGCTGCAGCAGAATTTAATAAACTATTAATGCAAAAGTTTATTTATTTTATTTCATTTTATTTGGAAGAATGGAATACTTTTATTCAATTAGTATACATTTATTGATTAAAGGTGGCAGTGAAGGCATGCAAAATGTTGCAGAATATTTCTTATTTAAATAAATGCTGTAATTTCTTTTCAACATTGATAAAAACAGAAAATTAGCACAAAATAATGTTTTACGGATATTGTGAAAATCATCTGAAAATGTTGCTTTGCCGTCATAGGAATAATAAAAATGGTAAATATACTGACATAGTAAATGGTTATTTTAAATTGTAATTAAATTGTTTTTATTATATATATTTTTTTTAAATAAAATTTATGCAGCCTTGGTAAGACATTTTAAAAAACTTAATCTTACCAACCCCAAACCTTTAAAAGGTAGTGTAAAAAAATAAAATAAGAATAATACACAACAAACAGTGGGGGACAGTTTTAAAAAATCTGGGTAAAGTCAACATGTGAGTATGTGTCAAAGAAATAAAGTGCATATTTAAGATGGTCTAACTCTATTTTTCAGTATTTTAACGACCATCTAGGGTTTTGTTTTTTCTTAGTCCGCTAGTTGCTTAAAATAGTCTTAGCTAATTGGTGCACTCTCCGCTTGTCCAGATGGAGTGTCTAAATGACTCGTATAAAACCTTGTTAAATGATTTTTTCATATATTTCTTTTATATTTTTATTATTAATTCAGATCCTGGACATGAAGACAGAATCTGCTGGAATGAACGAGCATCAGAGGGAAGCTCAGAGAACGTATCTACTCACGATATGCCTGAAGGAGGGCCATGGACTGGTTATTAGAGACCGCTGCGGTGAGTGTCAGATATCTGTGTATATACGCAACACACCCTGAAACACTACACACAGCCCGGCATTTTAATAACAATCAGTGTTTTTTTGTATTAGTGCTTATTTGTTAAGGGTGTACCCACCAGCGGGAGTTAACACAGCCCAGCAAAAGCCATTAACGTGACTTGTTTTCACCAATATCAAAGTGCTTCCTTCCTGAGTTTACTGTGCAGAGACGAATGTAAATACGCTTTCAAAACATTGCTCCGTTTGTTGGAGTGGTCCAACATGTCTGCTACTGAATTAAAGGGATAGTTAATAGATAGAAAAATTTGTATCGGATGTTTATGTGCTTACCCCAAAAGCATCCAAGATGTGGGTGACTTAAATGAACACAAATGAAGATTTTTAACTTGAATCGTTGCAGTCTATCAGTCATGTAATGCAAGTCAATGGCACACAATCTTTGAGAATTAAAAAAAAACCCACATGGACAGACTTTACAAATTAAGCCCTGTATTTTATGCCTTGTCTGCGATTGTTTCTATGGGCTGTGATGCGTAAGGATCTGCGTATACATCTATGTAATGTATTTATATCTATGTTTCAGAGTGTGTTAGTCTGTCATTGTGGTGTGTTAGAGGTACAAAAGGATGTACAGTTGAGTTTCTTGCGCCGATCAGCAGTTTTGTATGTTTGTCCACGAGCCGAAGGGTTTAATTAGCTTTTTTCTGTATATGTTTTTTTTTTTTTTTTTACTTTTAAATATCGTGTTCCCTTTGACTTGCATTTTATCACTGACAGACTGCAACAGTTTGAATTAAAAATCTTTGTTTGTGTTCTACTGAAGAAACACCCTTGGGGTAAACACATAACCATCCGATTTTCATGTTTGGGTGAACTATACCTTTAACCAACAGCGCTAGCTCTATTTCTAACAACCCATTGAACCAGGGTTTGACTTACTTGTCTGAGGTTGGAAGCTTATTAATTTTCAAATCATTATTTTTGCAGTAACAGTAGTGGCATAAAATGTATAGAAGTCCCCTTAAATTATGTTAAATATAAATACAAAAGGGTAAAGTGATAGTGAAAGTATGAACACAGGTAATCTTTTTAAATCATCAGCTGGCTTTGACAGTGACATGGTTACCAGACGTTAAATGAACTCTCAGGGCACTTAGTTTTGCTTTTTTACCAGACCGTGTGCATTACTTTCATACTTGAGCCAACATTCCTCTGAGCACATTCAAACCTGTCTGCAGCCACACCTGAATAGATGCAAGACACACCTTGAATCTTCAAAACACGCTATTGACTTTACTGGCACACGAGGCTGTCATCTAAGACATGTAAAAACACACACACAGGTGGAGACTAGGATGTGCATTGGTATACTTCCTCTTCCCAAGTTCATTTACTGCTGTTTGTTATGCCTGTTTTGCGTCATTGCTACGTGGCTCATTGAACAAGCTCTTTTCCGGTTTATAAGCCTGCGTGTTTTACAGTAATTTCATGATTTGTGTTCACAGGCCTGTTAGGCTATCATGTTACATTTCCTTAAGAAGCTGAAATCAAGGTTTATTCTTCTTTTAGAAAAAGACTGTCGGAAAGATTAGGATACTGCTACTGAAGTTTTCCCTCATTTTTAATTTATCGGCTGTTTTCGTAGGTGTGTCTATTATGTAAGAGAAGCTTGAGATTTTATAGTGAGCATTTGCATGTTATAGTCGGTGTTTGCTCACCTGCCTTTATTGCGCGTGATATAGTCACATATCATATTTCTGTTTTAAAGTCAACAGGAATTGCTAATTACAACTCATTTTACTTCTGTAAATAATATCCGTAAATAGGATATTCAAATATACCCTGTCGGTCAAAGGTTTGGTTTGCGTTTGTGTAATATTTTATTATTTAATATTATTTATGTATTTATTTAGTATTGTGTAATATAGTTGTTACAATTTAAATTTATTTTTAAGATATATTTTAATTAGTGCTGTCAATTGATTAATCTTGATTAATTGCAATTTTTTTTGTTTTTGTTTTACATAATGTGTACTGTGCATACAGTATTATACCACAAAAGCAGTCTTAAGTCGCTGGGGTATATTTGTAGCAATAGCCAAAAATACATTGTATGGGTTAAAATTATTATTATTTTAATTTTTTGCCAAAAATCCTTAGGATAGTTATTAAAGATCATGAAAGATCAAGGTATTTAGTCCATTTCTTACCGAAATATATTAAAACCTAATTTGTAATTAGTAATATGCATTGATAAGATCTTCATTTGGGCAAATTTGAAAGTGATTTTCTCAGCATTTAGATTTTTCTCTACCCTCAGGTTCCAGATTTAATATACATATCTCGATCAAATATTGCCCTATCCATCCAAATCATACATCAATTGGAAGCTTATTTATTCAGCTTTCAGATCATGTATAAATCTTACATTCAGAAAATTAACACTTACGACAACAAACATATGCATGTACATATATACAAAATACATATTATGTTTATATATTAAATATATAAAATAAAAAATACTAATATAAATGTATAAACATAAATATTTTCTACATACATAATGTATATATATATATATATATATATATATAAACATACATACATATATTATGTAAATAAAAACTTTTATTGGATTAGATTAATTGTAAATAAATGTTTAAAAGCATTTTGTATCATATCTAGAAAAGTATTTCACGCTTCCGTTTGTAAACATGAAAAAAAAAAAAAATTTATTATATTTCTGTCATCCAGAGATGATTTTTCCAGCAGCCATTACTCCACAGTGATAAATAAAATTTGATTTCATATTTTTAAGCATTGATAGCAAGCACTGAAGTTACACCAAGTGTAAAGTGTCATTAAAATTTTTCTTTTAAAGTGATAATTCACTACAAAAATGAGAATTTGCATTATCATGTACTTAACTTCAAGTTGTTACACACCCGTGTGAGGTTCTTTCTTCTGCTGATCTCAGATTTATTTTTAAGAATGATGCAGGATTTACAGCTACCTTAGGTTGAGTAAATTATGACTTAGTGTGGTGGTTGAAGGTGCAAAAGTTGTAATTACCCAGGACAGGACTTGTTCTAATATACTACATGTCGCCCTCTACTGGTTTAGCTGGGTTATTTTACAAAACACAGACAGCAAGGCTTTTAGTATGCCCTTTACAACCTTGTTAAAGGCCCCTATTTTTATCCATCGTTTTTTAACACTTTAACCTGCCAGTAGTAGCGTGCTGCAGCTCTTCTTTCTCTTTCAAAATTGTAGTCTTCTCCGGAAGCAGCCTGGTTTTGCCTCATGCACTGATGTTGCACTTAAGTATTAACCACATCCTTGTCAAAGCCAAACCCACACACGACAAAACCAACAGAGTTTAGTCATAGTCACTTACTGAAGGGAAAATGATTGGGGATACTTGTTTGTGCCAAGTATTTCACTAAAATATGTAGCCACATAGTTGACTGAAAGGGTATGATATCCAACCTAGGGTTACATGTTTATTGGTCAGACTGCTATGTCTGAATTGAACATTTTTTTTAAAATCTTGTTTAACTGTAAATGTTTGAAGTTTTATATTATCGGTTTCATACATTTTGTACCTATTTTGATTAATAAGTGTCAATGGTAATAAATATCTTATGACGTAACCATCAAGTAACATACAATATCATATTTTGTTTGCACATTAAAGACACATGAGGTAGTTTACCATTACTTTTATGATTATTTTAAAGACATTTTATATGCATTTTAAGTAATTAAGATTTTGTCATTTTTTTAGGGTTATTCCTTTGACATTTTAAGCTGAACTACACTACACAGGATCATCTGATGATTAAAAAGTTCAAAAGAACAGCATTTCCTTGAAATAGTTTTTGCATTTTACAGTAATGCATTTACCATAGTACAGATATTTTAACCAGAACTGCATTTTAATGTCTTTCTAGATTAGAAAATAAAAACGGGACTCTAATACATGCAAATACTATAGAAATATTTAAGGGGTCAATAACACATTGCTCTCTCTATAGGCACAAGTGATCCATATGTGAAATTCAAACTGGACGGGAAGACCTTGTACAAAAGTAAAGTGGTGTATAAGAATCTCAACCCTGTCTGGAATGAGACTTTCTCCTTCCCGATCCGCTACTTGGACCAGAAGCTCTTCATCAAGGTACATGTTTCATTTGCTGTGGCATGCATTCATGACCTTTCACATTACGCCAAGGTAACCAACAGGTCCCATCCACCCGTAATTCAGGTTTATGATCGAGATTTGACAACGGATGACTTCATGGGGTCGTGCGGTATTGAGCTGAACAAACTGGAACTTGAAAAGTAGGTCGATTTGAAGTGTTCGCATTAAAGGTCAAACCAGAAGTGTGGTTTGCTAAAGCTTTTGTTCTGTCTGTTGTACAGGAGCAGTAAGATGGAGCTGTCACTGGACGACCCCAACAGCTTGGAGGACGATATGGGGGTCATTCTCATCGATATCTGCTTATCTGTGAGGGACGACAAAAACAAAAAACACGTAAGCGACTTTAGGAATGAAAAGAGTCGGTTAGGCAGGCTAACTAGCTCCACTAACTAAATGTTTGCTGTGTATGTATTCACAATATTTGTTTCTATTGTGAAGAGATGGGCCCAAAGGAAAAAAAGGAGCCTCACGGTGAGAAGGATGAGTTTAAAATGAGCTTTTTTGATTCTTGAGTGGGTGTATCAGCACTTTCTCGTGAATTTATTAGTGCTGTCAAATGATTAGGCTAATCGCGATTGTATGTATATGTATTTCAATCAAAGACGTCAAGATGTCACAAAAGTGATATTATGTCCATAGAAAGCACATTAAATTTAAGTGTCTACCCTTAAGATTCTTACACAGAATGACGTTTTAGTGGGTACATTTATTAAATCGGGGGAAAATGTGTGATATTTATTTATGGCTCAGAAAATCAAAAACAAAATTGCAAATAATTTAGCAGAAATTATTTACAAATTAAAAATTATTACACCTTTTTTGTCTTTGACCCATATAAATTTATATATATATTAGGGGTGTAACGGTTCACAAAAATCATGGTTCGGTTCGATACGATACAGTAGTGTCACGGTATGTTTTCGATACGGCAAAAATACAATAAAAAAAGAGAATTTCTTTGTTGTTGTTTTTTCTAACATAATATGGCCTTGTTTTTTTCCCCCCTTTTCTTTTACTTCGAACAACAATGGAGCTATACTTCACATAACTCCTGGGGTTTCTTCTTAGCAGCAAATAAAGAAGTGTTTTGGAAAAG
>JAUMHG010000043.1:4463484-4489417 GCA_032359395.1 Enteromius anoplus | reverse complement strand
CAATTAAAATTGTTTGCAGGAGCTGAGGGCCCCAGAACCTGAATTATACACTTTCAAATTTCAGTTACAACAAAAAAATAAAAAAGCGCCTCTTTTTTGCCTTTATTATAACATAGACAATATATACAATAATTTTAATCAATTTCAACAGTGTTTTATGTAAATTCAAAAGGTTACCTTTAAAATGATACCGATCTTTTGTATATACACCTCTGCATGTAGGTATGGGAGGCTTTTTAATTTGGTAGGCAAAATGCAGGGGGAATTCCCCAAAACGGCCGCAGAGTGTAAGAGGTTAATAAATTTCATATTTTTACAATCATATTTTGAATCTCTTATATTGTCATTTCGACTCTTTGGGAAAGTCATTGAAAAGTCCTAGAAAACATTTTGGTCAGAAGCAGTGAATATCCTGAAATAAATAACTCTGTGTGAGAGCAGCATATGCTTGTTACATTCCAAAATAACACACACTCGTAATCTCCATCATCCAAGCCTTTAAAGCTATAATATCTGTTATTCAGTATCTATCAAAACGATCACAGAAGGGAAGGTTGAGCAAGGAGAAGATAATCAGGGGGTGACACCAAATGCTTCCTGTGATCTGATATCTGGAAGTGACATAAGATGCAAAAATGATTGAGAGGAAACAAAAGCAAGCAAGATGTGCTTTTGTGTGGAGTGAGTGATGTGATGATTATAACCATCGAGCTTGGACTGAAACACAGACACATCTCTTCATAGTCAGCCAACTGGAGCGCCTCATGAGAACTCAAATGCTTTAGGGTCCTGCAAAAAGAAACAGACATATTCTCATTCAAACTGTGTGCTCTGGGTACACTGAGAAAAAAAAAAAACTTAGTTCAGTCAAAAATTTAAAAGTGCTCACTTTTAGGCCCTTTAAGGTAGATGAATTTGTTTCTGGAAATAATAAAAACATGACAATGAGCCACACGGCTCCAGTATTAATTAACATCTAGTGGGTTCATGACCTATAATGCATCCAGTTACCAGGGGGCAATTCAGTTAAAATAAAATTGGCTGTACAAGTCATTTTAGCTCATCTTTAAGTTTCGTTGAACCTCATAAAGCAATATAGTTAACAGAAAAACATTTTGCCTTAACTTTTTGATCATAAAATTTTCACAGTGTATAAGCTCAATTAATCACAAATTGTGCTTTCTTTTACATATAAGTTGATTAAACAAGTGCATAGTCACTGCCACACGCCTATAAAGAGTTTTAAAAAGGTGGGGAAACCCAATTAATACAATTAACATCTGGCACAAACAGTTTAGTGCTTGATGTTAGGGGCTTGTTCAAACTGACAGTTAAAACATTTGAGCCCCTTTTTCATCTTCATCTTGTCTCTCTTTCCAGGCCTCCCTCAACACACCCCCACGGCCCCCGGAATGTGCCAGGAATGTCAGATGATTAATAGCTGATTAGTGCTCATTAATAAGGGTCTGCAGAGCCTGTAGTTCTGCCACTGCAAAGGTCACAGTCAGTAAAGGGGGCAGATGGGTAATCTTTCTTTTAGCTACTGCAATTCTTTGGCCAGTTATCCAATGCCTCAGCCAGGCCTAGAGGCGAATAGGGTCACACAATTATTAAATGATTTCTGACCTCAATAAGCTGGCTGGTGCAGTATTGTATATGTGTTAACATATTATGATTAGTAAAAAGAAAACGGGTGTTGTAGTGTTACAGACCTAGGTGGTAGGTCTTTGGATGAAATGCAGTAAGAGTTAATTATCATCATTGTAGTCTCAATTTAACCACAGTCTGTGCATAATGAATACAAAACATCTCTGAAATCAACAGCTGCAATCAATATGTGTAAGCAGCAGGGTTGTACACAGGATTGAGAATGTTACTTTTAAAATGTAATAAGTACCAGACTATAGAAACCCATATCTGCCACCAAAGTTAATACGAATAAAAAAAGGTTAATGTGATTTATAGTGGCAATTCTTCATGAAATTGTGCCCTGGGTGAGACCTCCTCTATACGCTCCCCAACACATATGCTCAGTCATTTTACACCCACTTGTGTTACAATGGAATAAAATGCACTCAATCAAATAATAGAATCCTCTAATGTTGACACTCAGTCATCACCGAACTGTGTCTGTGTACTGCACAGCAACATCAATAAGTGACTCCCCTACACATCTCTCGCCAAGATGGTCACACTTAAACTTTTTTATAACGGCTGCAAATGAACCAAGGCCACCCCAACTAACTTGAACATAAACACACATAACATCACTAATACAAAGACCCAACTGTCTAGCTTAAATGACACAAAAATAAGTAAACTCTAAAGAAATAGACTACTACTTGACATCTTAATAAAAAAAAAATTCAAAAAAATTCTCTTAACTCTATCCCTTCTCTCCCTTGTTTGCCTCTTTAGGACTAATTGCTGCTGTTTTCCCCACCTGTAAGTCGCTTTGGATGAAAGCGTCTGCTAAATGAATAAATGTAAATGTAAATGTAAATACCCATAATGCACCTGCCTGCTAGTGCTGACTGCGGATCATTACAGTATTCTAAATTGATTCAGATTTTTTGAAATGACTAGACTATTCATTATGTTTCATGTTTTATACCTGATTTTTATATCTTACTGCAAATATATATTGGTGTTGTATTGTTGTTTATAAAGGATTAATTATTAATAAAATAAAACCCGTTCGCCCGTACCTAAAACCGCCACTGGTGACTTTTTTTTTTTCCGAAATGCGTGATACAAACTCACAATACTGCTTTTTTTTCTCAGAATTGTGAGAAATAAACTCGCAATTGTGAAAAAAAAGACTGATATGTTCTCACAATTTTGACTTTATAATTTTACATTTCAACACAGTCTTACGATCAATTCGCACATATTCGTACAAGGTGGAAAATCTTTGCTAATTCGTACAACTTTATACGACCTCACTTTTCAAAATTTTTAACTGTTAATCACTTTGAAACATTTAAAGCAGGCAGGGTTAAACATACAACTGTACTCAAAATACTCTAATTCAGAGTGATTCTTCATCACTTGAATTAAGATTACAATCATTTAAATTTAAATCACAAATCAGAATTTAGCCTCTCTTTTTACGTTGAGATCACTCTAAGGTTAAATAAAGATGTAATAATTTAATTTCCATTTAATAGCTATAAACACACGACAAGAAACACAGGCACTTAAAAAAAAGTAACAGTTAATCTTAAAAAAAAAAAAAAAAACATGAACCCAAATGGGGAATAAGTTATTGAAAAATTCTTTACCTTAAACTCCTCAATCATTGGTGTCTCACATTGTAAAGCAGTCAATGCAATTTAGGAAAAATTGTATGCGTGTGAAAATAATTAGATGTTACCCCCTTTGTAGTCATTAACATTTTGTTGTCATCATGAGTAATTATAATTAAATAACACATTTTTCTCAGTACTGTAATAGTTTACAGTTACTTTTATTTTGTGATTCAATTATGTAATTCCATTGCATGTACCTAACTTTTATCCAGTTTGATGCATTCTTGCATTTGAATTTGAATACAGTTTGAATTTGAAGGAAAGTATAGATATTTAAAAAAAAAAACTGTAATGTCTGAAATTTAATTTTCTTAACAGAAAATGGCGACAAATGGTAAATTCATTCATTGAATAGATTCGATCAAATCATTGATTCATTCAGGAACCAAACAAATGACTATCCAGTGGTTACTTTCACAACTGATTCAACAAACCATTCTTTCAACCACTTTGTTAAAAATATCTGAATTTAAAGGAGATGTGTTGCTCAGTGTAACGCTTCTGGTGTGGCTTTGTTAGGAACTATTTGCACTGATGGAGTAAAAAAAAGACAACTGCCAGTACTATTTTAAAATTTAAACTGCTCAGTATTATCGAATAATGGAACAAACGTTCACAAAACGTTCTAAGCTGTAGAAAAATGGTAATAAATATTTACTTTTGAGTTCGGTTCATTGTTCTTCCCGTCTTTCCAAATCAACTTCCACCGAAGTGTGACCAAGTCAATTCAAATTCACACTCAGGAATTAAAGTGGAGTGTCTCTGCTGTGAGCACCTCTGCACCCGCTTCCTCTTTTGTCGTGGTTCCAAGTGGAAGCTGCTGGTCTGGATCAACCCCCGAATGAAGCTTCTCCGGTGGGGCTGCTCTTCTGGTGCCTGCAGCTGTAGACGAACACGGACAGATGCCTCCACTGGCCAGCTCTTTTCCTGCTCTCATCAAGAGAAAGGAATGACAAACTCAACTGGCTCATGCACCTGACGGCTCCAAACGCACACAGCCAAGACGCTCACCGTTCCAACTCAACGCACGAGGGGTTGTCGAACCGTTTTAGTCAAATATGTGTCCGAATACATGGATGCAAAACATTCTGGCTCGGATACAGCTCACTATTGACTCCCACTATGTATGTGAATGCTAATAGAGAATCAACTTAGTGTTTATGGCCACGCAGGACCGCAGGGGGAGAAAATATCCTAGCAAGGGACAGAGAATGAAAGAGACATGGAGACAGGCTGAGAAACAGATGGAGGAGGCTTCAGTGTGGCCACAGAACAGACGGGGCTGACAGAGCCTGGCATAACTGTGAGAACAGGTACAGCTGTGGTTGCATATTGGAAAAGGCTGTTCAACCTCCTCCACAGCAGTCATACGCTTATAAAGGTATAAGAGGAAACGGAAACCAAGAAGTCATTTGCAGGTCAGATCAGGGTCGCAAGTGACGGAAGAGCATGTTCACGTTTATTTAACACGAGTCATGACGTATGTCAGAATGCACTGTAATAAAATATTCTTTAAAAGTTTGCAGAATAATTTAGCAAAAAAAAAAAAAAAAAACGGCAAACCAAACAAATTGAATGCAAACCAGTATATTCAGCCATGCACTCTGCTTTTAAAATCTGTTTTGTACCTTAAACATTCTGACAATCACCATAATGCAGTGGGTAAAAGAGAAAGCCACATGAAGAATTAAAACTCATTATAACTTCGCCACAAGCAGAAGTACTAATATATAGAAGGTACATAGAGTCATTCATGCACACACACAGAACTCCATCATGGTAACAAACACGACACTTAAATAATGTAATAAACATTCATTAAACAACACAAAATGTAACATGCTGTATATATACAGTATATATATATATATATATATATATATACATATAAAACATTATTTAAGAAAAATACTTTCTAAATTTTGGGAATATCGGTTTAGAGTTTTTGACTGTAAATTAATTAGATTTGTTCTATTTACTTCCAAAAATGGTACAATTAACAGCATTTTACTGAAAAATTACATTAAATGCATGGTTAGATGTTTTACAGCTCTTCGCTGTATATAATGCAGGACCTATTCACCTTAGAATTTTTTTTCTATAGCATTTTTACAAGATTTTAGAGTTCTAGAGGTAGAGGTATAGGTCAAATACTAGCTATAATCCCATTTTCAACAGACAATCAGAAAACCTTACAGTACATAATCCTTAAGAAGTCATTCTAACGTGCTGCTTTAATAACCCAGAAGTATTTTTTTATATAATCAGCACAGTTGAAAATTGCTGCGTTATGAAACATGACAACTCGATTGCATGTCTTTAAAATATAGTCTTGACTAAACCTTTAATGCATGCTTTAAAACCTAATTGCTGTGTCTGTAAAATATGTGCCGTTTGCTTAAATAAATAAGAAATTCAAGTTTTTTCAGAGATCGGAACTTATTGATTGGAAATCATTAAGCCAAAGTGATTGAGAAAACATGACTATACTGGTTAATTGAATAGATCAGTGTATAAAGGTATCTGCTTCAAAAGAGATTTCAAACTTTTTAAAGTAAAAAAAAAAAAAAAGTCTAAAAGGTGCTTCTAAGTAAAGTTACTTTGTTTATGCATATAAAAAAATGCATGAAGAGAAAGATGAAGCATCACTCTTGACTTTCTATCCTAAGGTGGCGTTAAAGCCAGACTAAGAGACCTTAATCGCTTGTTAAATTGTCCAAAATAATTTTCACTTTAGATGGGCACTTTAAGTGAGTGATTGCAGCGTGAATGTCAGTTTCTTAAACCTTTCAGCAGGATGTAAACATGCCACATATACCCTGGATATCATTGAGAAATATTTGTCAACTGCTGTGGTTATAAAAGTACCATCAACTCTGTAAAGACAACCAGTAATATATCCAGTAGCGGTTTGGTTTCATAGATCATTTATGAGGCCAGCAAAAGATGAAGTCCAAAGATAATTAAAAAAATTACATCAATCACACTTTAAAAGTAAGCATAAATAAATATATCTGCCCTGAGTGAGGTGTGAACATTAAGAGTGCAGCTGAGTTCATTACAGCTGACTGCATGACATGAAAAACTACAAAAAGGAGTATGATGAATAGAGAAATAAAGAATCAGCTCCAACTCCAGCTCAGTTATAGTAACCGTAAAGTGTACGATACACTCACATCCGTGGCATAACTGCATGCACATTTGGTAATGCGCTCACTGGAGGAGAAAATGAAGATAAAGCTCTCCAGTGGTGCTGACATTTCCTTCTGCTACTGGAAATCAACCTATCCTTTTCTTTAATCGTCTATGTTTGATCAGTCACTATCTGTCTGTCTTTCCGTATTGCTACGACCCTCACTTCGCACCAAACTCATTTAAAGAGGGATACGTAACATAAGAAGGATGCAGGAGGTGAGAGATCAGTTTAACCATTTATTTTCTGGTCAAAACAACTCACGAGCCCATAATTCGCCCATCAATAAGACAAAAGCCCTAAATTGAATAAACAAGAACAAAAAAACAAAAGACACACAAGTACAATTTGACAAACACAAATCAACTCAGAAAAAGATGGACATCCCACGACGCACACGAAGCTGGCCCTTCTTAATCACATGAAGCTGAAGCTTCTTAATCAGTGCGAGTCAGGCTCACTAAGAGCGTGAAAGTGACTGGAAAGTGGCAGGACACATGCTCCATCTTCCACCTTATATTCCGTCCAGAGCGTCCTCATTAATCAGCAACATGGGCGGAGCTTAAAAGCAAAACAATCAAATCAGTTCAGACAAACACATAACCAAGGATCATGACAGTATACACTGTAAAAAGGCTTTTTTGAAGCTGTGAATAAAAACAATGACTACTGTTGCATTTAAATGTTACTTTTTGTTTTTTAGCAATTAGTTGTGGTTTACTAGCAATTTCTGAGTGAATTAGGTTTCTACACCAATGTTGTTTCCTCAGTCCCCAAATCTATCTATCATTCTTTATATCGCTTCAATACTTGGTCGCAAGTGCATAGGCTGTATACTGCATTGATGTCATAAACAGATACTCGTGCAGCACAGTCTGTATTAGCTTGGTGACCTTTGACCCGGCCCAGTGCATGCAAAGGTTATGTTTTCTACATGATGAGCATGCATGTCAAAAATAAAAACACTAACATGCTTGTACATTATTTAGAGAACAAGCAGCTATAATGGACACACTCCTCGCTGTCATTATAGAAACATGAGTTGAACCTGAATGTTTCTGTGGAGATTATTTGCAGGATATTTGGTATAGGGATTTTTACTAAACATGCTGTTTTTCAGTCCTCTTTATCAGCTATCCATAAAACAGATGTCCAAATCTATTACTTCTGCTGTTTATTTACCTAAAAATCAGCTGATACACAGAATATAATATGATTTGACCCAGAAACCACCAGAGGGCGCACCAACAACACTAAAGGGCTCCGATTCCTCACTTCACTGCACAGAACCCAAAAGACCTTCAGGCATTGTTGACCTGTTTGGTGAGCATGATTTCACCAAGTACAAGATTAACCAATCAGAATGGAGGAATAATTGTTCTGGAAATATCTGTTTTAGGCTTATAATCATGGTTAGCTGCTTCTACACCCTTGTAATCAGCTATCATTTCCCACTGATTTTAGGCATACATTTTGGGTAGGGGTAGGTTTAAGAGTAACAATTGGGATAAGTTTATATTTTAGGACAGTAATGTTGATCCAGGACTTCAATATTGCGTTCCATTTGAAAGTTTCCTTTTAGATATAATATAAATCTGTAAGGATTCACTTTCACAATGCAATATATAAGGTAAAATAATAAGCTCATATGAAATTTAAAACATTTAATCTCTTCTTCACATGCAGCCTAATGAAGCCTCACTAAACTGAAAAAAGTCACTGTCAGCTCACTGCTTCAGGGTAACTTTACACCCACTTTGTGCTTTAGTCACCCTAAGAGTCCTGAGAGATTAATCATCCAACAACACCGTGGAAGCAGGACAACAAGAGAATTGCCATTGGACCTGTTAACTCTCTATTGGTGTTAACTCTCTGTTAGCCTTTCACTCTTGCTTGCTGCCTGTTGTGTAGCTCTGTCTTTTACATTATATCTGTCATTTTTAAAAACATAAATAAATAAACTGTCCTGTCACACCTTACAGAAACATAAGGTTGTGAATAACGCTATTTGTCTCTTCTATTTGACCTGGGGGAAAAAAGGTGGAATCCATCCCTGAGGCGTAAAATTTTAATAATCAAACATTCAAATAACAGAGAAACGTTACTGCAGATGAATTGTGGAGGAGATTCTTTTGACAGAGAATACTTGGTGTTATCGTTTATGTGCATTACAACATTTACATAAACTATTTAAAAACCTAAAAAAATATATGTATCCAGCACAACTGCCAATGAGAACATTATTAAAATCAATAAAAGCCAATAACATACCATTAAAGAAAAAAACGACTTCAAAAGGTCAATCAAGCCAAAATGCATGCATATACTTCCAATAAAAATAATAGACCATACCTTTTTGTTTCTCTCTATCATTGGCTATTTAATAATTGTAAAGCTGTTCTCATTGGCTGCTTTGACTTGCTGTTCGAAAGCATTGCATGATGAAGGTTGCATGACTGGACGATTTGCATGCATGCATTGCAGCAGTGTGTGGGATTCAAATTTTTTGTTAGAATATTTGTTTTTATTTATTCGTGCACACCTGCTTGTGTTTTATAAGGAGTTATGGTGGCATTTTTGTTTATATTTAGACTACTTAAAAACTACATAGATTTAAGAGAGATATTCATGGGACTGTAGAAGCCTACAGAATCAAAAAGAGCACTTGACATTTCACCTTTCTGTTTAGTTAAGACATCAAGAAGCACAAGTACCTTTATTTGGGTCAGTATATGGACCTGTGGAGGCTGAGTTATGCCATCAAGCTAATGTATTGTGACTGCTGCTGGCTTCTGCGATGGAGCCTTACAGCTGTCCCTGAATCAATAGATGTCAGAGAACTATTAGGGCAGTCATGACAGACACCGTACACCCCTGCCTCCCACTGGATAAGGCAAATGTGCTCAGGTTCTCAAGACTGGGGGATTAACCCACTACAAACTTTAGTTATGCCCCCCTAAACCTCTCTATCTGCGGACAGAACCCAGTGCATCTGCTTGGGGTTTAGGGAGTGTAATTCTCCATTATTGGCCTTTATGCTCTGCGGCCTTTAATTACAACAGTGATTCATGAAAAGGCCAGATGGTACAATGACAGGTCAAGAAGGACTTCATTTGCCTGCATTGCACTGTTGTCCTAGTGAGTTTCAATGTAAGAACTGGACAGGAATCGGGTTGATCAGGTGATCAGGTTTGTGAACATGCATTAAATGCATGTGAAAAAAATGACATCAAAATGATTGCCATGTGATCATTTCAAAGTTTGGAAACGGTACTTTTTTTTACAGCTACATTTATTTGATAAAAAAAAAAGGAATATGATATATTCTTATAATTGAACTGGTTTTTAATATATTTTGAGATGTAATTTACTTGTGTGGACACAAAGCTGAATTTTTATCACATGATCCATCAGAAATCATTCTGACATGCTGATTTGCTGCTCAAAAAAAAAAAAATATATATATATATACACACACACACACACACACACACACACACACAGTATAGTGCTGTCAAACAATTAATTGTGATTAATCACATCCAAAATAAATGTTTTTGTTAACATAATATATGTATGTGTATTGTGTATTTTTATTATGTATTTATAAATACAAAAATATACAAGTACTGTATATATTTGAAAAAAAAAAGTTTTTATATTAAATACATTTGTATATGATCTAAAATATAAATGTATATACATGCAAATATATTCTAAATATATACTGTATGTGTGTGAATTTAAATATAAATAATAAATAAACACAGTACACATAAATTTATTATGTAAAAAAAAAAAACCAAATAATTATATTTTGGAAGCCATTAATCATCTGATAACACAAATCTCTCTCTCTCTCTCTCTATAATAATAAACAACATATTTTAAATGTTTTATCCCAATACTGTAAAACCTAAATGTTGAACTAGAATATGCATGTGACATTGCCTTAAAAATGCTGATATCCCGACCCATTACTGCAGTGGAAACAGTGCACTTTCACTAAAATTAGAATCTCGGAATGAGACAGTTTCCCGAACAGACATGACAGGTCTGTATCTGCAAATTGAGGCCAAAACACCACCACCACATCATATTTAAGTAGAAAAGCATTTCAGAATCTACATATTCTGCATCATGATTCATTGATGCTTCGCATTCCCATTAAAATGAGAAACACAAAGGCAAAAGAGGCCTATTTTTCCCTCTTCGCATCACTCGTAGGCCTGTTCAGGGATGGAATTCGCACCCAGCAATCAGTTTGATTATCTTAAAAATACACACTGCACGATAGAATGCGTCAGGCAGATGTAAGATGGGATGAGTGGGGCTTCTCCCGAGTCTATTTTCCAGATGGTTTGCTGTTGTTATTGCCTGATTTAGTGTGAGTTGTCGAACACAGAAAGGGTTAGCAACACAGGATCCATTTAAACCTATCACTTGGATTTGCGTTGAGTTCCTCACGCTAGGTGCTCCTTAGCTCTGCCCATGCTTTTGCCACGTGGCATGTTATAAATGTGCATGCTCTTGTGAGGCCTTTACTCTGCTACGTTTCATTAATAGTTTATTATTGAGAGTCCCACATGAATCACTCTGCAGCTCGCCTTCACCATTCACGTCTCAGTTTTGTGTCACATAAGACTACAGAACATTAGGCACATAAACATAACATAAACACAGCTGGGAGTGATATGTGTGCTAAAACATATGAACACAACAGTAAACAAACAAACAGACACGCACACACACACGTTTAGGTAAATATTTCAAGGGTATCTTATCAAAGACTTTTTTACAATAAAGTTCTTTATGAGATACATACAGCTCTTTGTAATTTAGGGGAGGAATATTGGTAATCTAAAGCAACTGTACACACGTTCTTTCTTAACTAAAAGTGTCCAAATCTGTACATTGACTTTAATATGGCAAATATATGCTTTTCAACACTCCCGCCAAATATCTGTTTTTATGAACTCTTCGTGAGCGGGTACGAAATTCCGCGAAAAGGGCAGATCGCTTATGGCAGCAATGCACGTAGCGATCCACTGTAATTACGACAGTGAATTTTACTTGGCTAACTGTTCTAAAGTCGCAAAAATACACAGTACCACATACAGTCGCTTTAATATCTTAATGAATCACTTTTACTACTGAAAGTGATCCGAAGAGGGGTTTTCCCCACATTTAGCCTATACCTAGCTTTTCTATTCAAATCCTATTACTTTTGACCCCCGAAAGTACAGTGAAGAGTTATTTCACATTTTGAAGCAAATTTTTAACCATTCAATTTCCCTCTCTCTCTCTCTTTTCTTCAACATCTGTGCATTCTGGGGCTATTTTTGAAGCCAAACCCTTCGTATCCATATTTCCCCTCATATTACAAACATGCCTTATTTTGTTCTTGTTTAACACTTGATTAGCCACATACATATTTCCATCTATCCCTTAGGTCAACACTGCACAGTTAAGTGTTCTTTTGTTTAACTCTAATCTGGCATGGTAACATCATTTGTTGAGCACCACTCAGCGTAAAAGCCATATCAGCTCTAAATGTGGGCTGGGGGGTAAAAATAGATGTAGTTTATGAATGACTTTGACCAGCTCATTGTCACGGCAACCAAGTTTCCTGTTAAAACAAGACGGAGAGAGAGAGGTCACCTGGGCCAGGCCTAGTTATACTTCTTATATAGCGATGGATGGATGAATGGGTGGATATGTAGATAGATAGATATATAGATATTATTAACCTCAGGTCCTTAACGCATGCAGAAATTGACCCCTCATAATTAATTCTGTGTATATTTTGAACTGAGCAATACGTTCCCACTAAACGTTATTAAATCCTGGGGAGTGACGAGCTTTTATTTGTGCTGTCAGAGCATCTGACAGCCTCGTTAGCTCCCATTTCGCCCTGTCGGCTCACAGTTTGCCACGGACACTGAGTCTCCCCTCTCCATTTACCGTGTTATTGCTGCCAGCACCGCGCATCACGATCAATCACTGGCGCAGTGTCGCTGGCAGGTGTCAATCATTTCACCCTGCGTCTACAGTCCATAGAATTTCAGGGGTCAGTTCTGCGCGCGCTTTGAAATGCAATAAACAAAATGTATTTCATTATTAAATGGCGTTTAATTTTAAAGAACGGACGACGTCGTCTTAACTTGTCTATCCTATAAGATAAAACGTTTTCTGTCTATTTTAAGGTCTGTATGTAGCTTATTTGAAAGAATTTGACTTAACACTATATAGGAAATATCTTGGAACATCAAAAAATTGGATCATAGCCTATGTTACAGTCGCCAATTAGTTGCCAGATAATTACATTTATAGATTTGTAAACGCCCCCCAATAGAATTGTACAATAAATCTGTCAATTAAAAAGAACTATTGGACGTTTATCATTAGAGTTTCCATATCGTTGTATAGGAGCTTTGTGCTTGCCGCTAAATCTCTACTCTGGCTGTGCTTTCAGATTGTGGGTCGTATACTCAGGCTTGTCACATTGAGGTAAAGTGAGTTTCTAACATCCAGTGCTTTGCTGTCTGCGCCGGACAAATTGATTGCGATCAGCCTGAGGGGATTCTGCTAATGTCTCTGTCCGGGGCCACGGGGTGGACTGCTTAAATTAAAGAGGGGGAGAGATTCACACATATTGCTGAAAAAGCGAAATACACGTAGTACACATCACAAAGCCATCAGCATCCTAGAGAAAACTGGGACGACAAGGACCTGAAGGTAGAGATTTGAAGAGACCCCCTGCGTACTCATATAGCAATTAAATACAATATTAATCTCTTAAAATCTCATTATGGGTGCAGAAAAGAATAGTAAGAGTGCTTTTGGGGAATTGTTAACGCACTTTTGTTTTCAGGAAGACCCAAGAGAACAAAAAACAAAACAAAAACAAAACAAAAACTGAGCTTTGTACATTTTAACACGACGACAATGCAAAACCCAAAACAGATGATGTCTAACCCTGGTCATTCCTGAACTTGTTTTACTTTCTCCAAACAAAAGCAGGAGTAAACAGATCATCTATGGCATGCTCACGTGCTGCTTCTGCGTGGATAGTTGCGAGTTAAAGGCCGGTCATTAGAGAAGTTATTCCAAAAGTAGACCAAAAGACATTGCCTGAAAGAAAAGTGAACATCTCTTCTGTCTGTTTTAGCTGAGACCTGAAAAAGCAAGGTGTTCTTAAAAGGCTAACCAATCAAAAACAAATCCATAATTGTACTAATATTATTATGCTACTTTTTACGTGATTGGCAACTTTCAGTTTCGTTAGTTTTTTTATTTATTTATTTTTTTTAAAGAAAACGTTAAGAACGTAATTAAACCAAAATTAATTTAAAGATTGTCTAGATTCCTATTTCCTCTTTTAATATTTGAAGAAAAATAAAGGTTGTTCAAGGGTAAATAAAATAAAATAATGATTTAAACAAAAATATTAAATGTGTAAGTAAATATAATCACAAACATCTTGTCTGATTATTTAAATTATAACAATACCCATACCTTACATAAAAACTTAATATGTGTGTGTGTGTGTAGAGAGAAAGAGAGAGAGAGAGAGAGAGAGGATGCTGCGAGGCCGGCTGAACAGATTTTCCTTCACGCCTGGTCGGGTTCTTGAGAGCGGGGCGTCGTGGAGCAGGGAACGGAGGCACCTGGCCCGGCCGCTGCGCAGCGTCTTCTTTTATTGACCACATGATAAGCCGTGCGGTTTCCAGCGATCACCTGGAGAACCCTGCAGCGTTGCACGGTTTCTGTGCTTCTTAATTGTGGTTACGTCAAACAAAGGTTTGAATGATGCTCGTGCGCCCCATACCTGCTCTATACGTCCTAAAGAACCAACACAACCCATTCATTTCCTGGGAGACGCACCGCCGAACTGTTGCGCATTTACGCACTACACGGACAATGACATCTGTAGACACGTCATAAGAAGTAAATACTATGTTTCTTCACATTTGTTCTATATTTTAACGGGCTTTTAGCTTCTGTCTTTTAACGGCATAAATACAGTTAAATGCGCAACAGCTCTCCATTCAGGACAAAATAGCCCAGAAATGGTCGTAAAGAGCAGGAGTGATGGACACTAAAAGAAAACCTCACACAACCAGCTAAGTGGAAACAAACACTTTCACTAAACGTGCTGTTGTACCGGTTAACCATTTGATTTTCCAGCTGAATGAATAGGGTAAATAAGATCTCAGGACGCCTTGGCCAATATTTGCTTAACAGACGGATAGCAACCTGGGATCAAAAAGAGACACAGAAAAAACAACGTTTAACAATATGAAGTTTTTATTAAAACAGGCTGGACGTTTTTTAACGCCTTAAATATTGATAGGCCTATAGTCAAAACACGTATTTCTGAAATTATTTTTGTGTATTAAGGCTAACTATTTAAAAAAGCCTTGTTGTGCATATAGAAAAAATATTTAATCTCAATCAGCAAAACAAAATACATTATTATAAAATTATTTATTTGGCT
This sequence comes from Enteromius anoplus, assembly GCA_032359395.1. Lineage (NCBI taxonomy): Eukaryota > Metazoa > Chordata > Actinopteri > Cypriniformes > Cyprinidae > Enteromius > Enteromius anoplus. Next base: position 4,474,413 of record JAUMHG010000043.1, on the reverse strand, counting down.
GTATATAAGGCTAGTGCATATATACATTTTATTCGTGTTCTTCATTATCATTAAATTATTATTAAATGACTAATTATTATACAATTATACAATATAAATTACAATCGCTTCATAGGCTATTTGTTATCAAAGAAAAGCCCAGAAGTATGTCTTCTTCAGGAAACACGTCATTTAACAGAAGCATAACACTCCTGATTCTTCACTGGAAATGTAGGGCAATAATCATGCCAGGTCTTGAAAATCGAGGCTAATGTGAGCGCATGGAGTTCCCCATGATGTGTTGCATGCATAGCTGTATGAGAACTATTTTCCAGCGTGACGTTGCACATCATCTGACCAATCGGTGGCGAGCTGAGGCTGATATTAAAGAGAAAGTTTACAGTCAGTGAGGGTTACACCGTTTTTTTCATTCTCACTGACATTTCCACTCTGAACGGGATTCAAACGTGACACACAATCTGGACTCATGAGAACATTTTAATTTACTCAGGCAAGGGCTTGAAACAGCAGGATATTGATCAGAAAATCAGAAATATCCCGGTAAGTTAAAATCAAATATTGCATGTTTTCCCCTTGCGTCCTCAAAAAGGAAAATTCACGCGCTGTCTCCATTAGGAAAAATCTTTTGGTTGCGTCTAGAATTTTAATATGATTGCGATTTCACTACGAATGTCTTATTTAAAAAAAATAAAAAGCTGTTTCAAACCAGGATGCTAATATATATCACTGACCAACTAAAAGATACAAAAAATGTACATTCATGTATTCACAAAATCTTTAGATTGGCTCCATGAAGTTGAGGGATTTTGACAGGACTATAATGATTGTTAAGATGTGGTAATTTAGCCACAAGATATTTCATTAATTACCTTCCTGTCAAATTTAGACAAATTAGACAGAATTCTGCTTTTGAATTCTGAGCTAAATTTTTCAATAAATTTAATGAATTATGCGACGAAATTTCATTATTGCGGGGACAGACAGCTACGGTACACAAATCACATCACCTTTGTATTAGATTAAAAATATATTCCGCTCTAAAGAACATTTTTGCTTTGACTTTTGCTTTCATTGAAACGGAAATTAATGTGATTAAATAAGTGAAAGAAAAAAATGTAATCCGTTTTCTCAAAGCAATTAAAGTTAACAATTTGTTTAAACATTCACAATAATAATAATGGCCTAAAAATAATTAAAGTTATAATGTTATGTTGGGTGATTTTCTATTATAATTGAATTGTAATTATAAACAAGTAATTTAATGTTAAACAAATTAGTACCAAAACTTGTAAGTGAATAATAAAATTAATAATTTAATTGTCCAACATGAACAAAATGAAGTAAATGACGTCAGGTCCGTCCCCTCCCCTCGTTCTCCTTTTCTAAAAAGTTTCACAGTGACCACTTTGCCCAAGAGCGAAACAGCTACGAGATTAGGGATTACTTTTCGCGACTTCGTATTAGCAGTTACTAATCCCAATTAGACTAATTGCTTTGCGTGTAAAATTGCTATCTGCAGGGTCCGTGTGATGTGCTGGGGTTGTATGGCCTGGAGGGTGATGCCCCCTGAATTAGACCACATCCTAAATACACCTCATTAACACGGATTTACAAGTTATCTAAAGGAGAAATCAACAGACAGGGCACAATTACAAAGCTCAGGGCATTTTTTTTTCTTTCTTTTTTTTTTGTCGACCATTTGGAACAACAAACCTGGGTTAGGATGCAGTGCACTGTCCACTTTAGAATAATACACCGTTCAAAAATGAATATTTTAAAGCGGATTATTGGGCAATCGGAGGCAAAGACCAAAACAGAGCTAATTGTGGAGTAAGACAGAAGCTCTGCAGGGCCTGAACAGGGACGGAGCTGTTTATTAGGCGTCTTTTTTACTCCTCGGCAGTGTCGTTTGTCTCTTTTTTGTGACACAGTCAGGGACGCGAGGGTTCTCAGGGGCTCTCATTCACCGCCTAGATAGTTTATTGATGAGCTTCGACTTTTTCTGAACTTTGCATACGGGGGAAAGTGAATGCAATAATTACAGGGTCTTTTTTCTTTTTGCACTTTGGTACAAACCGACTCCCGCGAATCGAGCTACGACTGCGTTAGCGCGAGACGGGCCTCGTGCTGCATAGATAGAAAGAAGATAAACTATTACTTGACATCAATTTGCAGTTCGTGGTGGCTTATCAGCTACATCAGCAAAAATCAAAACGTAATATGCGCTATCCTGATTGAGCTAATTTACCTCAGATTTTATTTTATCTGAGCTTTAAAATCACACAAAATAGAAAGTAGCTCCTGCTAGACAGAGGTCTTCGCTGTTTGCCACTCCTAGGAGCAAGCTGTAAAATTAGTGAATGGTGAAATCAGGTGGAAAAAATCCGGCCAAGTGGACACAGAGCTAACCTCCACGCGCGGACACGGTGCAAAAGCGCGTGAGTGTCAACAACAGCACGTGGAGCGTGTTTGCGTTTGTTTTAGCCAGTTGCACCAGGGACCATTTGCAAGTGCACTTAATGCACAGAGCAAACAGGTTCTCCTTTTGAATTCGCAGCTGTCAACAGGTTGCTTTCTTGTATCAGTGTCACGGAGGGCCAGATCTCTCAGGACCTAAAAGCCTCAAGCAGCAAACAATCACTCAGGAATATTCAGAAAAACGCAGATTTTCGTGGGAGAACTGCTGTAACATTTTACAACAGTGTCTATTTTACACACACATTGCATGTTCATATAAAGTAGGCTGATAAAAAATGTCAGAAACTGAATACAGCAGAATTATTTAACAAACAAAGAATAACAATAAACAATTGGTTGTTTAATTTATGAGTTAGCAAACTAATAAAGCGAGCTGTAACATTTTATAAAGTAACGGCAAGTAGACTAACATTGAATTAAACGCTAAAATGTAATACAAAACAACAACAACAAAAAACTTTTAGCTTCACTTACTTTTAAAACATACTCCGGTATTTTATTTTTACAACTTCGAAAAATCTTTTTTTTTTTTTATTTACACAGTGTGTATAGTAACAATAATAGCAATAGACTACTTTACAAAAAAATATATATATATATAATTCAAATATAATTTTTCAATAGCTGTTTTATGTTGTGTATACTGTGAAACCTGTGACCTGAGATATTCACATTTTGAGAGCAGTTTGTGGTAATGAAAATAAAACAGAGAAACACTATAGAACACTAAAAGTTGGCCCAGTGGTGGGATTTAAGCAGTGCATCTCACAGAAGCAGACTGAAGCAATCCAGTAGCCTGGCATTAAGCAATATTGAGTAAGTTTGAGAGGGGGCGCTCAGCATTTTCATGCGCGGGCTGAGTAGTTGGTTCAAAAGTGGCCTGTTTTCTGTTCTGTGATGGCAGAGGGTCAGTGCTTCTCTAATGGGCCGGTAAAGCGCTGCAAGCGGGAACAGACAGACTAAATACATCAGTACTATCACCAATCAGCATAGGTGTGTTCAACTCTGCCTCTCTCTCTCGCGCGCGCTCTCTCTCTCTTACGCCGCGTGTGCCTTCACTTTCTCACTCTCTCTCTCTCTCACTCACTCACTCACTCACTTCACATGCGAGCACACACACACTCTCAGTCCCTGAGCAGTCCTGACATCTCCGCTCACTGTCAATCTGTGTCTCCTTCGCAGGGAATTTCCTTCCAGATAGAGGAACGCTGGAAAAACATACATTCTGAGAAGAATTTACTACTGGAGACCAATTGTTTATTTCCCAGTTTCACCAGTTTGCTCGGAAGGGCTCAGGCGGTGGAGCAGAATGCCTCAAAAAGGTGAGTGCGCGTGTTAAAACTAAAAGTTAGCTGTTAATGTGGGATCCAGCATTTTATTCTATTTTATTTATTTTATCCAACACATTTATTATTGTTATTGACATTAGAATTAGTATTAGTGCTTTTGCCCGAGTAATAAAATAAAACGTGCTCACCGTATTAATAGTTTATATGCTAACTCAAAAATGTAATAACTAAACAAAGCTGCGCTCTCTGCGTTCTGATGCATTATTATTCTGTCTGCTGTCTGTAGATAGTGTAAATGTGTGTCTATGAGAGGAAAGTGTTAGAAGTCACATTAGGCCCGAACTGTGTTTTTTTTTTTTTTTTTTTTGCGGAGCACGGGAATGCAATGACCCGTTGAGGAAAGGTGTCAGTATGATTCATCAGCCGAATGCCTTCTTAAAGATTTGCCTGAATGTCACGAGGACCTGCTTGTTTATTATTCTTTGCATTTTAAGAAAAGCCTATTAATATATAGAGTTTACGATTTAAAAAAATAGTCCCAGATAATAGAGCCTGGTTCAGTGTTATTGGACAAATGCACTATCAAGACTAAAGTTTTCAATTCTAAGTCAAACAAAAATAAAAAAAACAAATTTATTGCCCGAATAAAATAACAAATTGACTTTGTAAAGTAAATAAAAAATATAAATGTAAAATTATTTAACCATAACCGCGGACTCGTTTATTTTAGCATCCAGCTTATATTCACCAGGCCTGTTTTTCTACTAAACGTACTTAGTTTTTCTATGGTATGAAGGCTCAAGTCCTCATAAACGTTGACTAAATAAATGTAGCTCCAAATAACAAAAGATCTCCCCATCGATGGCAGTATAAGATGATTAGGGCATGTTAATGTCAGATCCCTCAAAACTTCCCACTGCGCTTTTGTACGCATCCAGATGCATGTCTGCATGTGAATGATGTTTATGGAGAACACCGTTTCCTGAATAAGCATGTTTAATTAAAGCAATTGTAGTTAAGGATTACACAAACGAAAGAAATGCAGATGAGATCCTAGTTAACCTCATAAACAACAACAACAGCCTGTATACGACGTTAGATAAATCATTAACAGGAACACGCAGAGTCTGAATGCGCGTACAGCGAGTGCGTATTAAAAGAGCGCAGAACAATTAACATTTTACTGTGATTAAGAGCGATTAAGAGATTAATCGGTACATTAGGTTTTACAGGTGTTTTGAATTGCGAGTTGTTTCTATACCACACAACTTTTTTTTTTTTTTTTTATGGATACGACAATATCAACATCGATGAAGGCACACGTGTACTAATTTCATGTTTCATGAATGGCAGGCAACCTCTCAACATTATGTATTTAAATACGCATTTTAAAAATTAGGCATTTAAAAATCAATGAATTTAAAATGAGAAGATTATAATTAAAATTGCATAGGCCTATGTAAATAGTAAAATGTTTTATTTCGTGGTAAATTAAGAAAAAGTAAGAATTATTGTAAGAGATTAAAGTAAATCAAATTTGGAGAAGTACAATCAACAAAATGTTGTACGGAAAAAAAACTTCAGAACACTTAAGTGTAAATTAATTGTTATTAAAGTTATTAAAATGTACAGATGAGTTAAAGTTTATAAAAAGTTTAAACATTTTATCAGGCAGTAGTTCTTCAATCTTGGGAAGAGAGCGAATAGAAACGTTATTTCAGCGTCGGGAGAGAAAATAAAACGAAAGACCTTCCTTCCATGGGCCCCTTTTTAGCAACGTCACTGAATAGATCCTTTATTGCAATTGTTTTTTTCCAATTGAGCACCCTACTGAGCTGTTGCATCCTTTTACAACCCCTAACAACCCACACCCGTTACACAAACACCTCCAGATATTTATAACGCGAAATCACTTTTCTATTTCCCCAAACCCCACAAACAGAAACACGCATTGGGGTCCGGGCACCGGGGTCATGGCCGTCAGGAAAGTGACAGTGGATGTTGTGTGTGTGTGTGGATGGTCGTCTGGGGGGCAGGGTGCCCTCGGCTCTTTGTATTCGGGCAAGTATTGGTGGGTTTGGTGGGAGGTTGTGTTGCTAGTTGCAGAGGCCGAGTTGTGCTGGCTGGGTTTGGGTATAGAAGGTAAAAGAGGCGCATTGTTGAGCTCCAGCAGGCTTTGTTAGGATCCTCTCACCCCCTCCAGTTCTCACTTTTCAGAGCACTGATGCGAAGTAGACAGCGTGTGTCACTGTACACTTTTGACGGGAAGATCTAAAGAGGAACATATTTTTTTACAGACCACCAAGAAATCCAGACGCGAAAACTATTCTATACTCTTATATTTAATAGCGCATTTTATATTTTATGTGACAAAATAAACAAATGACAGGTGCATATAAAGTTTATATTAAACATAAATAAATAAAATAAAATAGGCTTTGTATGCATTTAAAATAGGACTGAATACAAGTCATTCGCACTAATATTACTCTTTTGCTCTATCCTAGGAATGATCTAAATAGTCAGACGCAAATGAAGGGCTAAATTGTTTTAATCGGACAGTCAACTCTGTTACCAGGCAAGTTTTTAACGCTGAAATTCACCAAGAAAGGATTATTAACAAATATATAATTTGACTCCTATATGCGTAGAGATGCATCGGCCGTATATTTGCCACGCCGCAACTGAAAAACAACAACTTTATTTCACAACTAATCCTATTTATTTTCTTTGTCATAAATAGAATACCATAACCAACCCACGTGGGAATCAGGAGTGGCGTCCATGATGCAAAACAGTAAGTGCAATTCTTATTTTATTCTTATTTTTATTTTTTTATTGAAGATATGACTCTTTTTAGTTCTTTTCTAGTCAATGCATGACTGCTTTATTTCATTTGCAAATAAATTCGAATTGCATTGCGTGTCTGACGGGAAATGAAACCCTTGAAAAAATGTTTGAATTATGGTAAAATTGCGAGGAGTTAAAATGCGAATTATATTTCCCCTACAGAAAATTCCAACACCTTTTTTCTATTACTCCGTGTTAATATTTAAAAGAAAAACTATAGGGATGCAAACGGCATTTTACATATATGTCAAGCATAAATAAATGAAATGCTGATGGGGGAGGAGATGTTTATTTCTGCTTGAGTTGGTAAGAAATAAATGCAGCTCCGGCTGAATTAATGCAGAAAATAGTTGCCAACTTCCACCGAGGACTTGACGGTGCCGAAAAAGCGAATGCACGAAACGGGACACACGAAATAGTTTGATGATTCCAGGATTTGATCTCAGGTTTTTTCGTGCTTGCTTAAGGGGTCGAAAAGAGAGTTATGTTATTCTGTAAACGTCACAGCATCACCTACTTTATGCATTTGTCTCTAAGGGGTAAGATCAGAGGTCTGACATATGATAAATGCTTCTGGAATTATTTCTTTGTGATTATGTAATGCAATTATGCATTGTTCAGTCATATGGAAGTATAAAACAGAACTCAAGTAATAAATTATAAAATATATGTACAGGAAGATAAAGGATACAGCCTATTATGAATTCAAAGTCCATATCACATGTAAATGCATGCACCAACTTTTTATTGTTGTTGTTTTAAATATACAATCTGGCTTGGATTTTTAGGATTGATGTTTGAAAATCACAACATATGTTTCCCTATTAGTAGGGGAGCAATAAAATACAAGTCTCATTATGACTGCCACCAGGCCAGATCTACAGTCCTACACCGTGGGGAATTATATGATTATTAAGACTTAACCTTTGAACTGTGAAATGACAGGCCGGGTCATGTTTCTCTGTGATTGACTCATTTGATAAACATGCACGCCTTCTTACGTTCAAGAGTCTATTAAACCGAACTAATCCAGGAATTATTGAAGAGCGAGAGGATGACAGTGGATTATTGTACTGGATTTGGACAGATTACCACACGTTTGTTGTGCAGTATCAGTGCTTAAATAAATCAGATTCATTAAAATTAGTTCAGTTGGATGTGGTATTATTCATGACTGAATCACCAGTGAATTTTAAAGGCTCAGAACTATGCACGTCTTCCACTGTAAACGGAAGATATACAGTGGCTCTTTTTAGTGGTGCATAACAGGAATGTAGCAGATGTGGGGTTTGTTACAAACAGTACGACTGACTGAAAAAAAAAACAGAAGCTTTGTCAGTTTTAATATGTTTAGAAACACGCACGCCTCTGTCCTTGTGCTCGTGCATTGCCCCTATAGCTAGAAATAAAACGAAGCCTCCCTTGAAGCAACGAGAGCAGAATCCAATTTTGTCTGATATCCAAATGCAGACAGAAAGGGTCGTTTTATCATGCTACTATTTGTCGTGACGATGCGTTTTTCAAAAGCAGAGCAGTGTCATATAAAGTGACAGTCCTGCCACAAGTACTTCAGCTGATCTTTTCAATGAGCCTTCCATGCATGATCCGAGGCGACCTCCGCCTATTTCCAGAAATTAAGCTCAAACTTGACGTGCAGCTAGCTTTATTCTAAAGACAAATGTCAGAGAGTCTCATCATATTTTCCCCCCTCTTCTTCTTCTATATTTGGAGCTTATTTATTGCTTAGGAGCTCGGGCTCCTGCAGTCAGACGAGAGAGGAGCAGAGAGCTAGAGCACACACACACTCCGGGGAGGCTTTTCGTAGGGATTCGCCTCAGCTTTTTTTTTTTTGCTCGCTTTGATTTAACTTTTCATTGGACTTTCACGTCGCAGCAAAATACACCGAACTGGTATGCGCTTTTCATATTCTCTCTCCTGAGCTTCGCGGCTCCTGCTTTGCTTTGATATCTAGCTATTTTACACATTGCTGTTACGAAGGAAAGCTTCACTGTTGTGCGCTTGGTCTCTTTCTGACTGGCTGTTGTAGCTGAATGCCGATGGGTGCTTATTTATTAGGGATTTGGTAGTTTGAGAGTTTCCAAACACTAGCGTACGGTCTTGCGGAAAGCTGTTCTCTTGAGGACAATTTGATTAGGAAAATTTCAGTGCACTTGAATGGAGATGTTCAGACTCAGGGTCGTTTCAGCAGTCGACTGATTCCAGCATAGCGCATAACATTCAAATGTTGATTTACAGGACTTAGCTGGTTTAACAAATGCAAAACTTGGCTTGGATTATTAACGACAGTTAGATAAAGTTGATAATTATTTAGTTATTTAATTATTTGGTTGGTCAAACATATATATATCGCATGACTGAATCACCAGTGAGTTTTTAAAGGTCAGATCAGATATATTTTTTACTTTTTCCATTGCATATTTAAACTATTTTAAATTTAGAGGCTCTTTATTATTTATTATTTTAAAAATGCAAGTTTCCTTTTTTCTCTCTTATTTGTGTAAGCAACAAAATGTATTTAATGTGCAACCATTTACTTTGTGATTTAAAAGTACACATTTTCAGTCTAATCTGACTCGGTCTGTCAGTAACGCTGATCAAAGAAAAGCTCCAAGAAGTGGAGCTTTATTCTAGACAATGGGACACCTATTGAGGGCATGTTTTCGAAGGGGGAAGACGAGCCAATTTGTTATGTCTCCATGTGCCACAGGTCACAGTGGCGTCAACCAGCTCGGCGGGGTGTTTGTGAACGGCAGACCGTTACCGGACTCCACCAGACAGAAGATCGTCGAACTCGCTCACAGCGGAGCGCGACCCTGCGACATCTCCAGGATTTTGCAGGTGACCATGAAGCCCATTTGTACACCCCCACACTCCGTAGGTGCTAGTAGAATAATAACACTTAGTTACGTGTCGAAATCAAGGTCACGTACAATCAAGTAGTGCAGCTAAATGTAATGGATCACAACAACACAAACACTATGTTACCAAAGCATGCACAGCAAACAAACAAACGCTAATGTCAAGTGTGACCGGAAACGTACTGAAATCATCCTAGCAATTTTAAGGCATATTTTCTGTGTTCGTAGACCCATGATGATGCAAAAGTCCAACTGGACAATAAGAACGTAAGCGTATAACCGTTTGAAGTACATTACATTATTTCAATTTAGTTTTAAATAATGTATGTGAATTGTGTATATTGCTGTCCATTCAGGTGTCCAATGGGTGTGTGAGCAAGATTTTGGGGAGATATTATGAGACCGGCTCCATCCGACCACGAGCCATCGGAGGCAGCAAACCGAGGGTAGCGACGCCTGAAGTGGTCGGCAAAATAGCGCAGTACAAGAGGGAGTGCCCCTCCATCTTTGCCTGGGAAATTCGGGACAGGCTGCTGTCTGAGGGGGTGTGCACCAACGATAACATACCGAGCGTAAGTGGAAATAACGCCTCATTTGCATCCCCTGATTGTGCAAACGTCATTGTGCACTTCTTACGTCAAAAAAAAAAAAAAAAAAACACCTTGTGCTTGCAAACTAAATAAATAGGTACACTTTTATATTTATCCATATTGCAGGAATATGCAGGATTATTAATACAAAGAGCGCTACAAGTGAAATAAAATGCAATTTTAAAGCTGAAACACACAGCACTTGAGTGATGGTCTGCTTTATACCTTTCAGGTGTCATCGATAAATCGAGTCCTACGCAACCTGGCTAGTGAAAAGCAACAGATGGGTGCAGATGGCATGTACGACAAGCTGAGAATGCTCAACGGGCAGACCGGCACGTGGGGGACACGCCCGGGATGGTACCCTGGTACGTCCGTGCCAGGACAACCGAATCAAGGTGAGACGGTCTGAAAGCAATAAGAGCATCACTGTCAGCAGCTAAATTTGAATAACAATAACACACGAATAAAAATAATAATAATAACAATATTTAAACAACAAAAAGCAGAAAAGGACAAAACAACTGCCGTAAATAAAAAATATAATTAATGAATAATAAATAAAAACTGCAAAACTTAGTTAAGAATAAATAACTACATTTAATGATTATAAATAATACATTCACTATTAATAATATACATTTTAATATTCAAAATAATTTTTCTAACATCAACAACAATAACAGCATCAGTAATTATCATACAAAAAATAATTATTTGCATTGTTTTTTTTTACTATCGCCTACTATATTTATACTGAATTTATATAGCAATATTCAATATAATAAATTATAATAATAAACAAGTAATATATATTAAGCTATTATTATAGACACTATATAT
>JAUMHG010000043.1:4447746-4463287 GCA_032359395.1 Enteromius anoplus | reverse complement strand
TAATGTATATTATTATATCTATTATTAATTTAGCATAATAGTAACACTTTACTCTTTATTATTAATAATCTTATTTAATGCTAATTTCAATATTTCCTCATACGCTATTAAAGTTGTATCTGTTGATATTTTTCTCTGCTGACATGAACTAACAGCAAACAGTTGTATTAAAAAATAAGAAAAACTTAAAAAAGGTCCATAATTACTGTAAGAAATGTACAGTTAATGCATTTACTAGCAATAACTAAATGGTAGCTTACTGTAAAGTTTTACTGTATTTATTATTTATTTAAGAGTGTTTGAAATATGTCAAACACACATTTGCAGTCATTAGTGTATTTGTCAATCCATCTGGACACACATTAGATTGATATACAGAATATAGAATAGTGTGCCACTGCTAAAACTACAGTAGATGGGAAAAGGCCACTCATTAATTGAGGAGTTAGTGCTAATTAATTGCTCATTTCAATACGGCTTCTGTCTGGCTCTTGGATCTGCGTGACTAGGAACAGAGTTTTCGGCGGAGGTGTCCATGCGCTTCCACCTGCCCCCTCCCCCTGCCCCTGCCCTCCACATCATTTGCACCCCATGGGGAGTGAGAGAAAAGCACTGCGCGTCCCGGGACAAAAGATGTTTCTGTCACATGCAAGAATTTGTGACAGGCACAGCTCTGTCTCTCTGTAATTGCTCATTAGAGGTTGCTTTTTTTTGAGGGAGAGAGAGAACATGCACAGGCTTTTGGTTAGAGGAGACAATGACAAAAAGTTTAGCTGATGAATAGTTAGTTTCTAATCAGGATGATGAATCAGAGTCCTGCGTGTGGATGTTCACAGCATCGCAAACACTATCACAGGACATTAATGTTTAACAGGAAAAATTCAAATGATCATTTACTAAGTGCAAATAACTCACCCCTAAAGTTAAATTACTCAGCCTTATGTCATTACAAGACTTCTAAAGACCTATGATACAGGCTTGAATATAGTGCACTTGTAATACTGTATGAGCAAAAAAAACATTAACATTTTTGGAGCTTAATGAAATGACTTAATGAAAAAAAAAAAAAAAAAAAGCTAAACTACAGGTTTTTATATCATTAACTACAATTGAAAGCACTGAAAACATTTTCTTTACTTGAAATAAAATATAACTGACAAAAAATATTTTTAGCATACAAAACTACTAAAAATGACAAAAACCCATTTTTGTTACTTGAAATAAAAGTAAACTGAAATAAAATGAAATATAAACAGACACATGTACAGTAAAACTAAATGTTATGCATGCGTACACACACACACACGCACACAAACAAGCAAACAAAATAACTAATTACTAACACTTTAAAATAAAAAAATTAAGAAAACTGAAAACCTAAATATAAAAACGAATAATAATGATTAATCATTAATAGCACGCCTATGACATAAAAATAACACTGGTTTGGAATGACGCGGATGAGAAATGTGTTTTTTTTCATTGTATGTTAAACTATTAATTTTTAAGGTTATATCTCACAATTATGACAGGATTGCGAAATATAAACTCACAACTGTAAGATATAAAGTCAGAAACGTGTGGTATGTACCTCCAGTTGTGTGTTATGCAGTCAGAAACGCGAGATACAAACTCACGGTTGTATCAAAAAGTCAGAACTTTGATATTTTTCCTCACAAACAGACTTTATATCTTGCAATTGTGAGATTATATATCACCGGAGATTCGGAGATAGAGTTCAGCATTGTGAGATAAAAAGTTACAACTATCTTTCAAATGTTTATCTTCTGTGGCGGAAACACGCTTCCACGTTAACAAGCTGTTCACTGCAGGTGTAAGAGCTTGAAATGTACTGATTGGACAGACTTCTCTATCCCATGCTAAAGCAAGCAAAGGTCTTTCAATGGTCATCTCCTGTTGAAGGTATAAATCCTAACTGGCGTTTAACAGGCCCGGCCTGGGGTTCTTTGATTAATGACAGTGGTGTGTAGAGGTTAACATACTGAACTGAAAGCTCTGTTGACTAGATCCTTGTGTTATACAATGCTGAGCACTGCACGCCTCTCTTTTTGTTGTTCCTTTCCAATTGTGCCCTCGGGAGAATTTGAGCCTGACGAAAAAGGCCTGGCAGCCCATCTCTGTCTGCACAGTTTAATGGTTCCCCTCATTCTTCTGGTGGTATTGTGTCATGGAGAAAAGCAGCTCTCTATTCAAGTGTTGGTGGTCACCTCAATAGGTCCCTGGACACCCATACGGTGAATAGCACTGAGAATGCCTATACATTATATGTGCTGTGTATGAAAACATCCAAGGGAGCTTGAGGATGATTCAATGTGTTTCTTTTGGCACTTTTTTACGGAACTATGCAGATGACGCTGACAATTCCTGCCCTGAATCTAGAGGCGTATTCACAACAAAGAAGATTATATTAGGAACTAAAATAATTAAATATATTATATTAAATATTTTAAAATATATTATATACATTATACTATACATTTAAAAATATTTTATATATTATATATTAGAAAATAAAATAAATACAATTTTATATATAGGCCTATATATTTTATACTTTAGTTGCACAAATGAATTGCATGAACTGACAAACTACTTTTTTTTATTTAAAAAACTTTTTTTGGTAAAAAAACACTACTTAGAACTAAGTAAAATAGAAATAACTAAGTTGAAGTAAAACTAAAGTGCTATAACTTAAATGAAAATACAAAATAAAGCCATGTAGAAATGTTTTACTTAATAATAATAATAATAAGAAGAAGAAGAATGACAACTTCACAATAAGGTTACTTTTTGTTAATATTAGTCTATTGGATATTATTTAACATGAATTAATGTAGAAAAATACTTCAAACACATTCACTATTCTTAGATAATGTTAATTTCAGCCTTTACTAATATATTATTAACATCAAAAGTTTACAATTTAATGGCCTTGACCTATTATGAACTTACAAGTAATAGCTTTATTTTTTTTTTTTTATTAACTAACATGAAAAAATAATAATCATTGTATAATAATAATAATAATGTATTGCACATTGTTGGTTAATGTTATTCATTAATGTTGGTCATTAACTGGTGTCAACTAATGAAACCTTACTGTAAAGTAGAACCAAAGCAAAAAAAAAGAACACATTATAAGGAAATTTTACTAAATACTATAATAGAATATTAAAGTAATAAGCCCCTCGAAGCTGTGTTTCACAGTGAATTTATAACAGCTAAGAGACTGCGTCTCTTAAAAAAAACTTAGATGTAATAAATTCACTGTAAACCATAGTTTTTTGGGGCTTATTGCCTTTATAAAATCGTTATTCTGTATATGTAAGGTTTCACGAAATAAAACAGAGCAAATGTAGCTTAATGCCATTAATACAAACATTATTCTTACGGAAAACAATGTGGACGGAACACAGTGGTTGCCGAGCAACACGCAAAAGTAAACAACAGCTTCAAATGTGGCTCAGCCAATCAGAATCAAGGACCAGAGCTATCCGTTTGATAAAAATAGTTGTAAAATGACACTGATGGTGTCAAAATGGTGTGAATTGACTCACGGTTATGAAAATACGGTCTGTGTGATCTACAATTCTACATTTCTTTCATCTTTTCTTTGCAGACGGTTGCCAGCAACAGGACAACGGTGGTGAGAACACTAACTCCATTAGCTCAAACGGTGAGGATTCAGATGAGACTCAAATGCGCCTGCAACTGAAAAGAAAACTGCAGAGAAACAGAACGTCGTTCACGCAGGAGCAGATCGAAGCCCTGGAAAAAGGTGAGCGTCGAGCGTCAGCAACAAATATCTGCCCAACCCAGCTGAGCTACACAGAGTGACACGCTTTCACATTGTCTTTTAGAGTTTGAAAGAACCCACTATCCAGATGTTTTCGCAAGAGAAAGACTTGCAGCAAAAATTGACCTTCCCGAAGCTAGAATACAGGTGAGAAGATCAGTGCAGCATCTACTGCACGCTCTCTGTTGCCATTGTTTCCGTCTGCTGATCTTCTCTGTGCTGCAGGTATGGTTCTCCAACAGAAGAGCGAAATGGAGGAGGGAAGAGAAGCTGAGGAACCAGCGACGACAAGCCAGCAACTCCTCCAGTCACATTCCCATCAGCAGCAGTTTCAACGCAAGCGTCTACCAGGCAATCCCACAACCCACCACTCCTGGTAAATGACACGCCACAACCTAAACACATAATGCCTCCACACCAAAGTCCACATTTCTGATGCCAACATGTATAACAAAGATTTTAGGCTCTCTAACCAAGTTGGTTATCAGGATGCATTTTGCTAGAATATTAGCCATTTATTAGTAGCAAATATTAATGCCTTATTCTGCTTCCCTTATTGTATCCAATACCTAACATTAACAGCTACCTTACTAACTAACAAGCAGCAAGGGAAAAGTTGTAGTTAATAGTAAATAAGTGCTCTCTATCCGAGTGTTACCCAGAACAATAAGTTCAGAGTATTCAAACTTTTATTAATGGAAATGAAAATAGCTTTTTTTTTTGTTTTATCTGTTTGATTCATTAAGTCATCAAACCTGGTGTGCAGAGGTTTTAGTTTCATTTACATGCATCAATTTCCTTCTAAAACAAGTCATATATAATATAATGTAATATGCCAGTTTGATTTAATTAATTATATTTATTTTAATATTTATGTTTATTGTTACGTATATTAAATGTTTTATATGTACACAACAATAATACTAAAATACTTTTGTGACAATTATTCACAAAAATGACTTACTGAACTAAAAAAAAGAATAAAATATAAATATAAACTACAGTTTAAAAAGCACTCTTTTCCAAATATTTTAAATCATTTTGGAGTATACAAAACTTTATCCTATAGATATACACTTACTGTACACAACATAGAGAAACAATAATTTAGCTGCGTCAAATTTGCTTTACATTTTGGCAGTTTAATTTCACTCCAGCTATAATAATCGAAATCTTCCATAACTAAAGGATGACGTTTTACCATGCTATATATACTTGATAAAATGTATAAACCATGTGTTTATTTTTTTGTCTTTACTAGTGTCCTTCACAACAGGGTCAATGCTAGGCCGACCAGACACGGCTCTGACCAACACGTACACGGGTTTGCCTCCGATGCCCAGCTTCACAATGGCTAACAACCTGCCTATGCAAGTGAGTAGCGTCACAAACACTCGTTTCCTCCTCAAACCCTTGATAACTCGATTATTGTGCTGTGCGTGATGCTTCCTTAAGTGTCTCCCGTTCCATCATTTAACTCAAACTCCTCTGTATTATAGATACTAAAAAGCTATATATATATTTATATACATATATTCTTGTTTTTTATAGCCAAGCCAGACATCTTCCTATTCCTGCATGCTGCCCACCAGTCCGTCCGTGAATGGGCGAAGCTACGACACATACACACCCCCTCATATGCAGGCACACATGAACAGCCAAACAATGGCAACTTCTGGTACGACCTCAACAGGTAGGCAGAATATGTTCATTGTGCGTGATCGGCTGGCACATTTATACTACCGTTCAGACGTTTGGGGTTGAAATGATATTTGAGTTGCAAGAAATGAACAGCAAGAATGCAATAAATCGACCAAAAGTGAGAGTAAAGACATTTATGATGTTACAGAAGATATAGTCACAGTTTTTTTTTTGAGATTTATACTCTGTTCTTTTGTGGAAACATTTGTTTTCAAAATTCTTTAAAGCAGCACAACATTGATAATAAAAAGAAATGTTTCTTAAGCAGCAAATCATGTGAATGAAGACTTGAGTAATAAGGCTGAAAATCCAGCTTTGCATCTCAGAAATAAATCACATTAAAACATTGGTCTCAAACTCAATTCCTGGAGGGCCACAGCTCTGCACAGTTTAGCTCCAACCCTAATCAAACACACCTGATTCAATTTTCAGGCTCACTAGAAACTTACAAGCAGGTGTGTTTTGGAGCTCGTTGGAGCTAAACTCTGCAGAGCTGCGAACCTCCAGGAATTGTGTTTGAGACCACTGCATTAAAAAAACCCTGCTATTTCAATTTGTATAACAATTTCGCAATATTACTATTTTTACTGTCAAATGAATGTAGCCTTAATGTCCTTGCACACTGAGTCATGTCTTTTTTAATTTATTTTAATATCCTCATGCATCTATGGAAGCCTGTTTCCACCACTGAATAAAAAAAAAAAAAGGTTATTGCAACTTTTTATCCCACAATTCTGACTTTTTATACAAACTCATAATTCTGACTTATTTTCTCGCAATTGAGTACGATTCGATTGAGTATAATTGAGAGTTATAAAGTCATAATTATAAGTCAGAATTTCGAGATATAAAATCACAATTTTTACTTTCTATCTCCCAATTGCTAAAAAAATAAGTCAGAATTGCGAGTTTGATAATTGCAATTGCAAATGATAATTTGGAGGCAGTATGTAAATGTGACTGACATTATTTTTCATTTTGGACGAAGTGTGCGATGGCCTTTAGTAAGCATGAGCAGCGTTTAAAAACATTTTGAAAAACCTTCAAAATCTTCTTAAACGTTTGAACGGTAGCGTAAATGCTTTTACCAATTTATCGTTCACAATTTATATGCAACGCCCTAAAATTCTACTTAACTTTAAATGCATGGTTTTGTGTTTCAAACCTGATCTCACGGCAATTCGTACATATTGTATGAGGTGGCTAATTCGTACAAGTTCGTACAACCTCACTCGTACGAATGCACGCGATTTCTTCTAAATCGTATGTATTTTACGAGTTGCCAATTCGTATGAATTTATACGAATGGCCTAAACCTAACCCCGCCCCTAAACCTACCCATCATAGGGTTTTAGACAAATCGTACAAAATCGCACGAGTGAAGTCGTACAAATTAGCACGAATTTGGCACCTCATACAAGTACGTACGGATTAGATGTGAGACTGTGTTATAGTTTCTCACCCGTTTTATGCACCATTTCTGTTCTTTCGCTCTTAAAAATAAATGCAAGAAAATGTTTTTTGGGGGTTTTTCCAAAGTCCCCTTCAGTGAAATATAACTGTACAAATTTTTAAGAAATATCAATAAAGAACCTTTAACTTATAAAAGGGTTGAACAAGCATTTACTTTTGCATTTGACATCCCTTTCAGTGTTTTATTTTAAGTTTGATAATTCTTTAATCATCACATCACAAACACCAACTTCACCAACTTCACAATCAAGGTTCATGCGTAACATCAACGCTGAAAGTTTGCAAACGAACATGTTCCTGACCTATATTCAATCTCTATTTATAGGACTCATCTCCCCTGGAGTGTCTGTCCCTGTCCAAGTTCCCGGAACTGAGCCAGACATGTCTCAGTACTGGTCAAGATTACAGTAAAGAAAAGAGTTACTTCGCCCTTTGACTTCCACACAGAGACTAAGAGAGAACCTGGACCTCTGCAGCAGTATTTCCACAAACACACAGACACACACAAACAAATACCAGGACGAGGAAGCGTGTGGACTCTTGTCACGGTCTGGAAATTTCGCGGCACTACCTTTAAGATGAAAAGTGGACGCTAGAGAGACTTAACGGAACAAAAACAATGAACCTCTGCTTCATCCACAGTCTCCTCTTTTTTTTTGTCGTATTTGTACACTGGCATTTATAAGTAAAGACAGCCAAGAATATGTTGGACTCGCATCCATTTGAAAAGGCCGGGCACGATATATTGTGACTGTTTTCTAATATCAGGATTACGGATCAGACTTCAGGCCCATATCAAAGCAGCGAAGCAGAAACATACCAACAAGAAACTGCCCATTCGTAGAAATGTTGACTCTGGGAGCTAAAAATCTGGCTAAAAATCAACCCACAACGGCTTCAATTAATAACACTATTGCATCCACAAAAGGAACAACAGCCATTATGTAAATTACTGAGTACTTTATAATTATGTACGAGGGTTTGGAAATAGTTTAGATCGATTCTGAGGCCGCTTGTGCTTGGTCATTTATAATTGTGACGTCAGAGGAATGGGAAAGTTATAATGCGGAAGACTTTGTCATCAAAATAACATTCATCCATTTTGCTACTGTCCAATTGTAAGTATTTGTTCTCCCTATAAACGTCCTCCAGGAATGATCGCGGAACATAAATATATTCTCACTTTTACTGCCCCCGAGAAAAATCTATAAATGTTTTCTACAGATTTTCATGCATCGTTAAAAAAGGAAAAAAAAAAACATTTCTTTAGGTCAGGTACAAGTTGTCTATTAGGTATAGTTGTATTATAGTGTCCTACGGTCAAATAATTTTGTGAGACTAGAAATATTTAATTCTGATAATTATGATTAAAAATGCTTGACAGAGTTTAAAAAAAAAAAAAACTTAAGTGTTTGGCAGTTGTTTACAAGTACATATCAGACTTTAACCATTGTTGATTGTAAAAAAACAGACCAAAGCCTTTGTATTTCATCTACTACACAACAATCTTAATCTTCTCTTTTTTATCGTTAGTCTTGTGTTGCTATAGATTTTGTAAAGGAAAGAAGTTGTTTTACATTCTAGTACACTGGCTTCGACTATATTTGGCTGCGGCTTAATCACGCAGTTCTTTATTTATGATCGACAACCATTTGTGGTTTTAAAAACATGTTGACATCTCTTGAATTCTGCGTTTTTGTTGTGTACCTGAAACATGAACACTTGTTATGGTTTTTGTGTCAGAGCAATGCTTTGAAAAACGAAAGGTCTACCCTGTCTTGCAGATATTTCAATTTAACTTTATTTAAAAGCTTTCTAAATGTATTTTGTGAAAACTATTAAAAACATTTTGTACAGTATATACATCGTTTTCTCTGTGATTTTCCAGGACTTTTAATACGACTCCTAATTAAAACGAGCATCATTTTAAAGAAAATTTTATTACATAATTTCTTCATGATTTTCTAAAAATCCTGAAATTTGAATACGACTCCTAATAAATACAATCATAATTTTCAATAAACATTTATTTATTTATTCATGCTTTTCTAAAAACGTAGATCTTTTAATACGACACCTAATGAAAACGAGCATATTTTTATTAATTAAGTTAAATCATTTAGAACTGAAAATGTTATTTCTTTGTGATTTTCTAAAAATTTTAATAAAAAAAAAAATCTTTCAAATATAAAACATTTCTATATTTCTTTGAGAATTTCAAAAAATTTAGAACTTTTAAAGTGACGCTTAATGAAGACAATCATCATTTTCAAGCAAAATCCTTGAGAATTGAAAACTTGTCTTTATGATTTTCTAAAAATGCTGAAATTTTAATACGGCTTCTAATGAAAAAAGTGAAATTTTCAAGAAAACAATTTCTTTGTGATTGTCCAAAAATGCTAACCTTTTAATATGACACCTATGAAAACGAGTATAATTTTTTGGAAAATAATTTTGAATTGAAAACTTTTCTTTATTTCTTCATGTTTTTTCAAGAATGTAGAACTTAATTTGATGCTTAACCAAAACGAGCATAATTTTGAAGTTAAAAGTCTTTTTTTCTTGAGATTTTCAAAAAATACAGAATTTTTTTATAACATCTAATAAAGACAAGCACCATTTTCAAGAAAATCATTTCAAATATTAGTAACTTAAAATATTCAAAGACAATTTTATTTTTATTTCTTTGTGATTTTCTAAAAATGTAGAACGTTTAATATAAAGCTTAATGAAAACGAGCATCATTTTTTAGAAAATTATTTGAAATTTAAAACTTTTATTTTTTCTTCACGATTCTCTAAAACCGCATAACTTTTAATACGACTCCTGATGAAAATGAGCTTAATTTTCAAGTAAATTCATTCATAATTAAAACATTACCATTTAAGGACGCGCCAGCAGGTCAAAACCCCTCTTTTCTCTCCACATACCTCATAACCACCAAAAAGCTGGTGAACAAAGGCACCAGTCGACTCCACACAACTCAGACATCACAAAACACACCACAATAGAACAGGCCTATGCCATTCAGCACTGCCAGCTCTTGTTTTGGTAGAGTTACGATGGTCTAAAAGGAAGAAAAAAAAAGCGAGTGAGCGTGGGGGGAGGACAGAGAGGGGAAAGAAACGAGAAGAATAAAGCGGTCCGAGCGAGCGGAGGGAGAGATGAAGCGATTGTGTGGCAGAATGAGTTATTTTGCTTCACTTGCTGTCTCAGCGGGAGGGCCAAGGGGAGGGACGCAGAGGGAAAGTGGTTTTTGGGGGTGGTAGGTTGGTCCTGACGTTTGCTGGGTCAGGTAGTGGCTTATGGGACTTCAGGACAGCTCTAGTTTTGCTCAAACACTCTACAAAGAAAGCAATAAGCAAGTAAAAAGGACATAAAACTAGAGCCAAGTTATATTTATTTGCATGTCTCATTACACATGCAGTTTGGGCATGTTTGGTCTTAAAATATATTCATGTGACACCACATGACTATTTAAACATCTCATAATAAATTAGTGTAAATATAAAAATTAATCCATCATTTTGGACCAGAGCAATAAACTAAACACTGATACAGCTGCATCTGTTTACGGATGAGGAAAATAAGGCTATGAAACATTAACGTGTGTGCAAGAACATACCTGCTTCATAAATATATGCTTCCACAGGCAGATTTATTCAGAGGCAGAAATGAATCATTTGTGCAGCAATTTTAACATTACGAATATCCCCCCCAAAAAGTCAAGCAGGGTCATGTCGGCTGAAATTTACGTTGGAATATTATAAATGCATAAGGATCTTATTATAATTAATTGTAAATGAATGCAGTATTTTATGGTGGAGGCTGTTTAAGAAATAGAAAAATATATGATAATATATTATATGAAGTATTAAAACATGATAAAACAGCATTTATATTTATATTATTTTATATTTGATATTTATATTATATTTCAAGTCTCATATTTATGTATACAGTATATATATTTCAGCTTTAATTATATCCTGAACGGATCAACATTATGAAGCAAAAATAATAAAACAGATTAAAAAAGTAAATAAAAAAGGGGGATGCCAAAATATATTTTTTGCCACAAACATTATTTTAAATAAGAATGAAAACAAGACATTGTTTACATTTTTGGTTTGAAACTTTATTGACACCAAATGTTTATTAGCTAACCAAGCTAATAAACACCAGTAAGCCATGAAGTGCATTGAAAAGACACCGTTAGCCAAACTATGTCATCGTTATTTTACGTCACGTTCAGGTTTTATCCAAAGACAGCAACAGGTGCTTGTCAGATGTTTGTGACACTGAACATCACGGTCTTGTACGCTTCTCTATGTTGTGTAGTTACTAAACATTGCTTCATCTTAATCTCATTCGCTAATCATGAGAGTATGTGTGTCAGTGCAGGTGTGACTGTAACCTAGTGCTGGCGTGGAGCAGCTCTCCTGCCCTTGAATATCACGGGGGTGGAGGGTGCAGGAGGAATGGGAATACGCTAGAAATCTAGGTGCTTGTTGCCCGTGGCTGTGCTGCCACATCCTGCTGCCAGATCGGTTTTACTCACTCGACTCACCGTCTCTGACAGGTCTGGAGGCAAATGCAGTCTCTGAAAGAGAAAGAGGGAGGATGTTAGAGGAAGGCTGAAAGAATAATGTGGAGGGCATGTGATAAAGCTACAAATGCAAAACTGATACGCTATTACAGGGATATTATTAGATGGTAACATCATGGTATTTTGGTGTAAATAATAATACTGGAATATACTACTATATTTAAGCAGCTCAGAATAGTCTATTATATGCTTATTATTTGTGAAATTTGTGATGTATTTTTTACAATTTAAAATAAACATTTTTCTATTTGAATATATTTTAAAAAATAATTTATTTCTGTGATGCAAAGCTGAATTTTCAGCATCACAGTGTTCAGTGTCACATGATCCTCCGGAAATCATTCTATTATTTGCTGTTCCAGAGACATTTCTTATTATCAATGTTAAAAATAATTGATTTATATTTTTTAGGAAACTGAACTCTTTTTTTTTGATGGACAAGAAGTGCAAAAGAGGAGCATTTACTGGCAACAGAAATACCTAACAGTAAGCATGTTACTAAATGTATAATAAACACAAAAACACAAAGCACAGACAAAAATGGGTATATTTAATTAAATTCTGCAACTGTCTTCTCTGAAAGATACATTGCCAGACATTTCCATTATATGTACTTGATGCTGCTTATTTTTACTAGACTTCTTAATTATAAAAAGCTAAAAACTGTTTTTTAATGGCTTTAACCATATTCAAAAATCACGTTTTTTTCTCTCTTCATTGTGCATTGCAATAAGTCTCAAAAACACAGGTAATTAATACTATAAAAAGTTTTGCTTTTATTTTGGAAAACAAAACAGTTCTGTTTTTGCAAATAAACTCTTAATTTATAGACAAAAAATATAAAAATATAAAAAACATAAATTAAAATTATAAATGTTGTCTTATAAGTAACAAAACTGCTAAATGAAATGGACATAGGAAAAAAATGCAAAAGCAAAACATTATGGCAAAAAATACAAAAAATAACACTAATCAAAATGGGTAATTTTGATTTTGGAACAGAACTATAATAGTTAGCATCATAAGTTTTTATATTGTTGCATTAATTTAACATTTGTACAAAAAAGGCATTTGTACATTGCTGAATGCAACAAACTGAACCCTTAATATCTGCAAAGCTTCAACCAGTTTACATGAAGTGCTTGCAAACACTTTCAGCCCCAAGATGCCCGTTTCATCTTCTTTGCTCCACACTGAAGACCTGTAGACGTAAGACAGGCGAGAAAACATCCTAGCCATGTTTGCAGACAGACGAAACGGAGTGTGTGAACACAAATCGCGTTAGACGCTTGGCCATGCACCTTAAATGGTCCGAGAAGTGTAACTGTTAGCATGCCGCTAAAAACCCTTGAGGGAGGCTCCAGCTTTTTGGCGAAAGGCTTGTGTGTAGAGTTACGGCTTCGAGGAGAGTCATTAGAATCAAGCGTTTTATTACGGTAACTTGGCCCCACATGGGCTCTAATCTCTAACAAGGCAATGAGCTATGCCAAAAGCTTGTGCTGAAGAGGCTAATGAGGGAGCTCTGTGCAAGGTGTACACACACACACACACACACTCACACACAGTGTCGAGAGTAGTCAAGTGCATGATTAAATATACTTCTGTACGGCAAGTCAGTTGCCACAAGCTGAACATACCTGCAACTGCAGCCTTGATTCAGGTGACCTTTTTCTACAGGTTGATGTTTATCTCTTACCAAACAATGGGCTTCTAATTCTCCTATTGTTTGTTGAACAGCAGGTAAGTCATGTTCCTAAAAGAGTAAGCCAGAGGAAGCTCAGGTCAATCCGTAATTTCCCTGAGCCTCCTCCACACGCCTTTAAGAGCTTCAGATCCTTTTCCTTCAAAACCCTCCAGGCTCCCATGAAGCCCCACCTGGAGACACCCAGGATCAAAATGATAAGCTTATCAGGAGAACATGAGAAGGGATCTACAGATCAGAAAATGATGGAACTGAAAGGGATAAGTCATCCAAAAAGTACAATTTTGTAATCATTTACTCACTCTAATGTCATTTTAAAACTTTTTTTGTACCTTTTTGGACCTCAAAAGATGTGGTCACTGGGTAAGTAACAACATGAGAGTGAGGATGACATTATTTATATTTCTAGTTGAATAATTTCTTTAAAAGATTACCATGATTTCTTCAAGGAGAATGGTTATTTATTTTTCCAAAGAATGGATATTAATATTCAGAAAAGAAAGTATATATATATTCTTATATTTACAGAAAAAACATTATATAAGGTAATAATAATAATATAATGTAATACTATAATTAATAATAAAAACATAAGCTATTATAGTATGTACTATATTTGAAAAATATATCACTTTAATTTGTAATTTAATATATAATATTTTACTAGTAATATTCTAATTAATAATATTAAGTAATACTTAGATTTATAGTAATTTAAAAAGTGGTTAAGTATTTATTATTTTGCTAAACCCAGCTTCACGACATTCTCTCGAAGTTACTAATTGTAATAAAAAAAATTGTCTGTAATATAATATAATATTTAGAAAGTATTAAGTAAACATTATAATACTTTAAAAGTTGCAAAAGTATTTATTATTTGATTACCTCAGAGAATTACTACATTGCTAAGCATACAAGCTTTTCAAGATCTGCATGCAACATTCCCTTTTCTTGAAGTCACTCAAGTGTTATTAAGAAAATGAAAACATACCACTTGGTCTTGGCTCCTCAAAGCCTCAAACTGCTGCATACAACTTGCAATATCATCATCATTGCTTCACATGCTACTTTCAGCCTCAAGCCAATCCAGACCAATCTGAACTAGATAGCGTGACTTGAATGTGACGCATACTTAATCACACAATGTCCTACTGTGTGAGGGAACACAGGTATGGTGCTCCCATAACACATTCGGTATAGTTAACATCTTAGAAAAGAGTTCATTTCCGGACCATTTACATCACAAATAATAACTTTTTCCAAGCATTGCAGCTGTCTGCCACAAGTTGGATAAACAGAAAAGCTTGCCTCAAACTCATTGGTTGATTCAATGCCATAGATTTGTGACGTGCAAAACCAGAACAGCTTCTTTATATTTGGATATAAAAATGGGATTCAAGAAAATGGCATAAAATAAGACAGCAAACCTCTTGGATCATTAATAGGATGAGTGGATTATTAAGAGGCATTCATTGCCATGAAGTGCTTTATGCACACAGCAACAACAATTTCTGCCAGCAAGTCACTTGAACAAAATCAGTTTAAAACACTTGAAGTGATTTACAAGAGGCTCTCGAGAGGGACATTAAGAGTGGCTTTCCTTAAGAGGGTTACAAATAACACTCCACGCTGAACAAAACCTCACGCTGATAATAGCTTCAAAGCCCTCCAGCTACTTCTCGTTGGTCGCACCGGCACTTGTGAAGAATCAACACAAATCTCCCAGGAGATTGTGTTTCAAGACACACGCGCTTCGGGATCAGAGGAGTTCGAAATGAAGCATCAGACTTTATACAGAGTGAAGGCAGTTTAATTAGGTAAAAGTACTCCAATTTATCTGAATTCTTCTATCTGTCTTGCCCTAGCTCAATAAGTTTAATATGTTAAACCCAAAATATTAACTGCATATTTTCACATGGCAGCCTTTTATCAAGTATTGAGATTCTTATAGAGTTCAGACTACGTTACATTATGTAATGCAATAATACATCATTCCTGCAAACAACAAAGACAAACCAAACCAAACCAAACCAAACCAAAAAAAATAAAATAACCAAAAACAAAAAAAAACCTAAAAAAACAAACAAAACAAAAACAA
This sequence comes from Enteromius anoplus, assembly GCA_032359395.1. Classification (NCBI taxonomy): domain Eukaryota; kingdom Metazoa; phylum Chordata; class Actinopteri; order Cypriniformes; family Cyprinidae; genus Enteromius; species Enteromius anoplus. The sequence goes on along the minus strand of JAUMHG010000043.1, from coordinate 4,447,887 downwards.
AACAAAACAAAACAAAACAAAACAAAACAAAAAACAAAACAAAACAAAAAACAAAAACAAAACAAAACAAAAAAAAAAAAAAAAAAAAAAAAAAAAAAAAAAAAAAAAAAAAAAATAAAAACAAAAAAAAAAAAAACAAAA
>JAUMHG010000043.1:4413045-4429919 GCA_032359395.1 Enteromius anoplus | reverse complement strand
TATATATATATATATATATATAGTAATATATCCAGTGATGATGATATTTTAGTGTATGTATATACATTCATTAGTGATGTCAAAAGATTAATTGCATTTAAAATCTAAATTGTAAAAATGCATACATTGTATATTTATTATGTATATATAAATACACACACATACAATAAATACACTGCTCAAAAAAATAAAGGAAACATAAAAAAAAACACATCCTAGATCTGAATGAATAAAATATCTTTATAAAATACTTACATAGTTGAATGTGCGGACAACAAAAATCACACACAATTATCAATAGAAATCAAATTTATTAACCCATGGAGGTCTGGATTTGGAGTCACACTTAAAAATGAAGTGGGCTCCTCATGGAGTCTGTTTCTGGCCGTTTGAGCAGACACATGGACATTTGTGGAATTGATGGTCAATCAGAGTTGCTTCCTTATGCCGAGTTCAGCCTGCACGATTTTACCCCCGATTATGCAGCGGGATTTTGGGGGAGGAGTTATGAAAGTATAGAACACATATCCTTTTTAATAATATTCTTTTCATTGCAAATGAGCGCACATGCAAGTTGTTATTATGTGTTTATAATGTAATAAATTTACACAGTATATACGTTATGTAAACAAATACCTTTATTTTGGATGCAGTTAATTGTGATTAATCGTTTGACAGCACTGTATATGGATATGTGTGTGTGTGTGTGTATATGTAAATAATATATACAGACACACACACAGACTCATATATATATATTTTTTTTTTCTACCTGATATAAGTAATAATCTTCCAAATAAACAATCATCATGTCATATCAGTTACTAACATGTTATTATCATCCTGACCCAAAGGTTCTCTATAAAAAACAAACAAACAAAAAACTGAACAAACTGCATTTTATAACAGTAACAGCTAGGGCATACTAGTAAGGAATGATTCAACCTAATATTTCCAATTTGAGCTGCATGGTTTCTATCTTTCTGTGGTCATGTTTTCATGACGTGGCTGATCTCTGATTGACGTGTGCACTCTCAGCGACCTAACTGACACACACTTGGCCTGCCAATCACCTTTCAAACACAGAGCAGAACTCTGATTCACACTGACTCATCTTAAAAGGAAGGTGAAAATACATTTTTTTCTTTGTGTTGAAGGTTAGAAAGAACAACGCTCGAAAGAAAATACGTGTTAAAATGGTCATATCACAACCGCCCCCCCCCCCTCTACCAATTTTACATGTTGATAGTCATATTTCAGGTTAGTTCTGAAGATCAAGAGATGATTCTTCTTGATATGTACTCTTAAAAGTAAAGCGAACGCACGCTAACTCAGTGCCGCAGGGCAAACTCATTGAGATGCATTCACTGTATACACTCCGCACGGCACATTTGTTTGTGTGCGTGACAAAGGCATTGGTGTAAAAATGTTTATGAAGGCCTCTCTGTAGGTTATTGGCTAGATTGAGATGGTAAGATCGAATGGGAAAACCCTCACGAAAACAAGTCTCCCTCCTTTCACTGATGATCGTATTGTGATGTCATCACACTGACGCAGTGTTAATTAAGAACAAATTCTTATACGATCTCATTTGAACAGTTCTATTTATTATAATGTGTTCCATATACTTTTGTGAAATTATAGTATTACCGACAATGTTATGGGTAAACGCATACATTTATTACTCAACCCTGAATACAAGGCACATATATCAGCATATAGAGCACTTTAAAAATGTATAACTGCATTAATAATTACGCTTTGCAGTATCTGCAAAATATTAATTATTTTAATAAAATAAGAGGGATCGTACCATAACATCATGACTGTTTTTTTTTTTTTCATTTTTATTTTACTGACCTGAATAAGATATTTCACATAAATACCATTTATACTATTTATATTATTTAAAGAAAAAAAAGTTCTAAGAAATTGATGCTTTTATTTGGCAAGGACACACTAAATGGCTCAAAAATAACAGTAAAGCCTTTTACACTGCTTCAAATATTTCTACATGATACATTATATATATAATGTACCTGAAAATCCAAAATATATATATATATTTTGGATTTTCAGGTACATTCTGCTGCCGAAAAAAATGATACACGAATTCCTAACAACAACTCACATTTGAGGCCCTCTACAAACTTAAAACGGTTGGCCCATTAAACAGCCATTGAGGGAAACCACCTTGACTTTTATTGACCCTATAAATCTAGTGAGGAGTGGATGAGAGGTCTCTGTCTCAGAGAACGTTTAATGACAAAGACTGCTGGTCCTTCTGAGACAATACACTTCCCGATTAACTATTAACAGCTTCACCACTGATAACTTAATTAGGGGCCAATGATGGGGCTTTAGTAAGGGCCTGGGCCCTTTCATTTGCTTCCACTTGATGGACAGGCACTCACTGGCTGGAAGTAGTGTGTATGTGTCTCTCTACTGAAGGCTTTGTAATGGTAGTAAACATACAACATAAAATGAACACACAAGCAAGCACCAAATGGATCCTTTGAAACATTTCTAAAAACTGAAAATAAAAGCACACTAATTCATGATGAGTTAACTGCAAAGAAAAAGGATGGATAAAGCTCTTATTATAAAACTAGGTTGTACTAGTTAGCAAATTATTATTAAAATGACACCAGGATTTTACCTTAACATGTGTGCACACACTCACTTATACTGTACAAACTGTATGTGATATCGCCCTACACTGACCCTACACCTAAACCTACCCCTTACAGGGAACTGTGTGCATGTTTTGATTTTCAAACCATTCTGACACCATTCAGTATGTTTTTTAAGCCTTTTACCAAAAAAGTCCTCATGAATCACCTCCATAGCTATGTCATGTCATTATACAAATTTGTGTCCTCATAAACTACATAAACATGCTCACACACACACACACGCATAAAACAGAGACTCCCAAAGGTCACTTTAGTGACTCTGTAAAAGTGACCTGTGACCAAAAAAAAAAAAAAATAGATAAATAAAACATCTAGACCCTATACACACAAAAAAAAACTTTTAAAGGACAATCTAAAAACAATTTTTTAGGCTATTTGATAATTGTACTAACAAACTAAATCTAGGTTTTACCAGAGATTTATTTTTAATGACAATATGTGACCCTTGGAGCATAAAACCAGTCATAAGGGTAATTTTTAAAATAAGCTTTCCATTAATATATGGTTTGTCCTGTTGGGATATGACAATATTTACCACCATTTGAATATCTGGAATCTGAGGGTGCAAAGATATTAAAATAGTGCGAAAATTGGCTTTTCTAAACAGTTGTCTAAATTAAGTTTTACCAAGTATTACCAATCAGAAATTAATTTCCAACACAAAATGTGCAAAATATCTTCAAGGAACAAGATCTTTACTTAAAATCCTAATGATTTTTGACATAAAAGAAAAATCAATAATTTTGACCCATACAATGGATTTTGGGGTATTGCTACAAATATACCCTAGCAACTTAAGTCTGCTTCTGGGTCACATATATTTACCCGGGCACATTTCCTTAAGTAAATGCATGCAAACAAACAAACGTCTGATCAGACCTGTCTGATTACTACAAAATTTCCAGTTACAATACGTTACACAATAAGGTGTATTTGTAAGACTTCAGAAAAGCTCTTCTGAGAAGAAGTGTGTCCAGTTTAAAATCAATAGTTTCAACCTTTCGAATTGACACTCAATAGCACAGGAAGATAAACAGGAACTGTTGAAGCACAGCTAATACGGACATCAATTCATAATCATGACCTCCTAATATGTGCAGTGGTTCGAGAGACATGGGGGAGGAAAATAAAATTAGCAATTAAAATGAGTATTTTTATCACCTAAAACGTCTTACTCTCACTGCCGTCCACCTGTAATTATTAGAACATAAAAGATAAAAAAAGCTTTGCTAATGCTTGCATGACTAACAAATGAACACACTGAAGAGAACATCAAGAAAGGAAACATTTGAGGGGACACTATTCAGGACACAAATGGACAACTTACCTCGATTGTGAACTGCTTTCTCTTGAGTTTAAAGGCCAAGTCCTTCGTATCAGGCACCTCACAAGACAAACAGTTCAGACGGGGCAACTGACGAACATTCAGGAGACCTGAACAAACACAAAAGACTACATTAAAACTGAATCATATCACTGTATACATGTGCTCTGTTCATTATAATCTTAAAGTTTTTGAAAAAATGTTTTGAGAAAATCTGAATTTCTTCTGCTCACTAAGACTGAATCGAGCTGATTGAAAATATATTAAAGTTGTGAAATGTTATTTCACTTCAAATAAACTGTTTTCAATTTGAATATAGTTTAAAATGTAATTAATTTCTGTGATGCAAAAGCTTCATTACTCCAGTCTTCAGTGCCACATGATCCTTCAGATATCGTTCTATACGCTACTCAAGAAACATTTATTTTTAACACAAGGAAACCAAAATATACGTGACCCTGGACCACAAAACCAGTCTTAATAGTCAATTATTCGAAATTAAGATTTTTACACCTTCTGAAAACTGAAAAAAAATAAGTGTTATTTGGCCAAGATACAGCTACAGTATTTGAAAATCTGGAATCTGATGGTGAAAAGAAAAAATAAATAAATAAAAATAATCTAAAAATTGAGCAAATCCCCTTTACATTTGTCCACATTTAGTCCTTAGCAATGCATATTAATAAATAAAAACAGTTATGATATACGTATGGTAGGAAATTGACTAAATATATATTTATGGAACATGATCTTTACTTAATATCCTAATGATTTTTGGCATAAAAGACAAATCTTTAATTTTACCCATACAATATATTTTTGGCTATTACTACAAATATAGCCTACCAGTGCTACTAAACACTGGTTTTGAAGTCCATGTATTATTTTCTTTGTTGAACATAAAGTTCAAAAGAATTGCATTTTTTAAAAAAGAAATATTTAGTAATATTATAAATGCCTTTACTATTGCTTTTGACCTCATTAACGTATCCTTGCTGATTTAACATTTCAATTTCTTTAAAAAAGGAAAATAAATTTAGAGGCTGTGAGCATGTTTTGCATTAGGAGCAACTTGTACGAATGGGATTCGAACACTGCAACATTACAAAACTAAGTTTTAATACAGTTTTTGACTGAAATTTGAATTTGCTTTTAAAATCCATTCCTCTCAAAAATCTTAATGACGTTTTTGACAATGTTACGCCGGGCTAATATCTCCAGCAAAGATGTTTCCAGGTTTGTTATGCTACTTAAACAGACCTTGGTTTTCATTGTCTGCTGAGTTTTACTGTGGGCACATGTAGCTATCACTTTTCACACTGGCCACTATAGCATTGTATCAACCATTATTTTATTAGCTGCACCAATGGGCAGAAACCAAAACATACGAGAGAAGAAGTGCAGCGGAGGGAGGAGAGAAATAGGTTGGTGGGAGGGAGAGAAAGCAAGAGAGGTGAGTGGAGGATGGGGGTAAAACAAGGTCAGTCGGCACAGGGGCATGTTGTGAAGAGAGAAAGCTTTTTCACTCTCTATCTCTCTTTAATTCCTAGCCCAAATTTTTTCTCTCTCAGTTATGCAGCCAGTAGAAATATGACATTAAAAGGAAGCGCTGAAGACCAGGATGAGAGGATGGAAAGAGCATGTGTGTATGTGTGTGTGTGTGTGTGTGTGTGTGTGTATAAAGGCCTGCTTGTAAAGGACCCGTGCGCTAGGTTGATTCCGCTCGAGTTGATTCGCTGTGACAGGACTCCCAACATGCTTTGTGCAGTGGACGCACCACGGAAAAGAAAGAGTCTTCATATTCACTATTGTCTATAAGACCTTATGGCAAAGCATTAATTCACAAAACAAGGTAAAAATCTGTAAGAGCTAACAATTATTCTCTGTGCATCTATTGTTTTCAACAAAAAAAAAGAAAGCATTGCTTTATATTTTAAGGATTCTTATCTATTTACAAACATCTTTAAAAAAAGATAATTCACATACAACCGAGATAACATTAATATCATAATGTTAACAACTGAAATAGCATTAATAACTCAATAAAGATTTGATTTACATGTAAATGAAATCATTAGCATCTTATTAGTTTAAAAGTCTTAGTAACACCTCAAACGTCCGAAAATGAACTAATGAATTAAATTTAAATTATTAATTTGTTCATAAGCACCTGTGAAAAAGCACGGAATGTTGTTCATGTTGTATCCACAAACAAATATTTTGATACATTGGAATAAGAACTAACTAAACAAAATAAAACTAAATTAATAACATATCCTGACTGTTTTTAGCAATATTATAAATAATAAAAAAAAAAAACAAGACGGACACGGTTTAAATAAAAATTTAATAAAGCTTATTTAAAATAAATAATAAATAAACACAAATAGATTACACAAATAAATGAATAAATGAAAAAAAAAAAAACATTTATATGAAATTGAAATCATTAGCATCCGATTTGTTCATAAACACCTGATAACCTTCTAAATAAATTACATGAGCATTAATTAAAATGATAAAATAATGAAATAAATATAAAAGAGTTGATTTTCAAGAAATTAACAACATAATGCATATATAACATTATAAAATAAATAAATAATAACATTACAAAGAAATTACATTATAAAATATAATAATAAATAAATAAATAAATAGAAAAAAACATAAAATAACTAACTTATGAAATCAAACTCATTAGCATTTAATTTGTTTTTGAACAACTGATAAAAATCATAATAAAGAAATACGTTTAATCATCTGAGGTCATTAATGTTTGTAAAACACACCCCTTTTGGGCATTACGTCATAGCAAATGAGTGCAAGAAAGAAACGGGGCAGGGGCGGAAACAAGGAGAGAGAACTGTAAACAAACTGACCTTTATAGAAAGACGGACACAAAAGAGATGAAAAGATAAAGCATGCAACATGAAGAGATGAAAACCAGGGAGAATATAAGGAGGCAAAATGAGAGGAAAAAGGGACACAATGGAACGAGTGAGCCTCAAAGATCTTCCTCATCTGCAGTCTGCCCACAGAGAGGTTTTAGCCAGTATGAAAATATTGATTCTGCAACTCTGCGGCCCCTAAGGGCTGTGCTGGGTGCTTGTGACGGGGTGGAGGGGATCTGTGTGTGTGTGTGTGTTTGCCGTGGCAGCTGAATCTCCCCCTGGCCTGTCTGCCAAGGAGCACGTCTGATTGAACACGGCCACACTAACACGAGCTGACAGCTAGAGAGAGGTCCACCCTGCCTGCCCCTCTCTACTAATGCACTTTACTCAGCCTGTGTGTGTGTGTGAGAGAAAGAGTCATAAAGATAGGATGATGCAAAAGGCACGAATAAGATGAGAGAACAACGAAACATCTTTTGAAAATAAATTTTCTGAAGAAAATGTGAGCAGTGTTTGTCTGTGCAAAATGGTCTGCCATGATTCTAGACTGTTGTGGATGGTCGCCAGGGTGTTGCTAAGCAGTATTACTTATGTATCATTTAGATACCACTACAGTATTAGTAACTTTTACTTTTTGTATATATATTCCGTTTTCTTATTTTATTATGATCTTTTTCATATTGGCTTTACTAATGTTTAGCTTTAATTTGAGTAATTAATAGTAATTTTAGTACTACTTCATTAACTGATTTTAGCTGCCATGGGGTTTTTTCAATATATATATATTTTTATATTTCTGTGTTTTTTATTTTTTTTTATTTATGTTTTACTGAATATTTAAGTTATTACTTTTATATAATGCATTACATTTTATTTCAAATAACACATTTAGCTTTAATTAAATACAGCACTGGTATTTTAGTATCACTGATATTCTAGTTTTTGTTAATATTTTGAATTAGATTTTGTTTTTATTTTCTGTTTTCACTTTAAATTCCTTTTACATTTTTAGTGTTCTGTTTTATTTAAATATAAACATTTAATTATGTTTTATTTCTTGTTTACTATATATATATATTTTATATCTAAATACATATATAAATTGCTTTATTTCTTTCTAATCGGTTTTATCGCCCACTATAGGAATGTCAAATAATAAAAACGAATAGAATAAATAAAATAACATTTTAAATCCAACCTCATAAATTAGATATCAAGTGGTGGAGGATGAGTAAGAAGCAAAAGTTAAATATGTAGGCTTTGGGGGATTTTTGCTAGTGCATTTGAACTCTCACATGTATGTTTCTCCTCACCGTGATAGTCTTTGTAAAGTGGGTTGGTCTCCTTCTCCGAGCCTCTGAATGATTCCAGAGAGATGGCTGTGTCACTCAGTCTGATTATTCGTCCCATTACGGCTCTGTTCTGATAGAGTGAGACAGGAAGAGAGTGGGAATGCATGAGAGAGACAGGAAATACATGAGACAGGATTGTACAAGTAAATGCATGAACATCTAGAACAATGCTGAGAGCATCTCTTGCTAATTAAACCCCTCCTAACACGCAGGGGTTGCACTGCTTCTGCTGTGAGAACAGAATTAGGTCATCATTATCTCAGGAAAATGGAGCAGGAAATTCCAGTGACTGAATTCACAAGCTTATAAAACGTAAGCGATTTGAAAAATGTATCCAACACCTTTCTCTATGATGACTAATCTTTAGCGTTAGCACAGGATTGTTTGGATTTGTGGGATCACTGATGTCCATTGAGGTATAATTAAAATAACGGGCACTTTTGACTTAAGCAAGTAACCACACAGCTAGCAATCAATATAAGGTTCAATGCATTAAAATGAAATTTTTTAAGCTCTCTGTCACACATTATGCAAACAGGTATTATTAGATTATCTTTGTTAAAGATATCAGCTGTACTAAATGAAGGCACCTTTGTAAACTGCTTGCCTTTGGTTGCGTCGTGTAACATTAAACCCATCAGATCAGAGCAGAACATACGTTTGCTGCTCAAACACATGCTCTCCAAATCTGTCCGTCTCTCTTTCTCTGATCGCACGACTCATGCAGTGTCGCCATACGGCACAAATCTGGTCGAACGTAAGCATAGAGTCACATCAACTCAGAGAAAGATCCAAAGATCCCCTCTCAATCAGACTCAAAGAAAAGACGTCTCACCCATTAAAGCTTTCATTCCAAAAACATCTGCTGTTAAAATATCTTTAAGAAACTTAAAGCATTTGAAACATGCCTTTCAGCTCATCAAGGTTTTGTGTTCACACTTCACACTTCGTTATGGCGAGTTTTGGTCCGACGGTTCGGATTTTAACAGGAAACATCTAGTGTAATTCTCCAAAACAGAGATGAAGGTTTGCTAGAATGGGCAAAAATATTGAATAGACACATAATAGGCTTGGAACAAGTCATGAAAACCTGTGGCCTTGACCCTACTGATATGAAGCTCATGCAAATCTGAACACAACTCATCAACAGCAGCAAAGACACAGAAAATAAACCAGTTTAAAGTATTAAAATGCACAAACACACATTCAAATCTGTTGAGAGCGCCTCCTTCTGGCAAAAACAAATACAGAGTCTCTTTAAAAAGGAGGGAGCACTCCAAAGAAAGACAGAAAGATAAGGCCGTTGTGAAAAATTAATCTCTACGCCACTCGTGAATTTTTCATACACTCCCTCTCTGTAGCAGCTGACGAGGCCTAATGCAGTTTTCATGCATTCGTGTCCTTTCTTCTTTTTTTTCCCCTCCCCTCCTTTCTCTTTCCCTCCCTTTCTCTCATATACAGCGGACGTTGAGAGCATGCGTGTTCGTGTACGCAGTAGCGACCCTTTTCCCAAATCTAGCATAAAAAATTTAACTCAAACAACCGTGCTAGTGACAGTCGCCCTTAACTCAACAGCATCACACCAATGCAAGTAAACAAAACAACCACAAAAATGCCAAAACGGTTAAGCCAGCATACTGAGCATTCAAGTTCAGGATGGTGTTTAATAATAAAACAGAGAGGTTAATTAAATTATTGGAAGAGAGTTTAAAATCTGTTGCTTGCGCTATTTATAACTTATATCAGAAAACAGTTATATCGCTTGAGTTTTGTGCCATTGTAAAAAATACTGTAAATGCAAATACTGTGAATTTAAAATGAAGATAAATCTAGCTACATGCAAAAAAAAAATTCAAGAAATGTATCTAAATTGCTTAGGCATCATGCAGTCCACGATTGCATTTCATCTCGCAGAAATAAATAAATAAATAAATGGATAAATAAATGAATAAATATATTTGTACAAATTTAATTAAAGACCATTTTATGTTAATATTTTAAACAAGGGCTTAATTTAATTACACACCAGCAGATCAAGATTTTGATCTATCTATCAATTTTAATACGGCAAAGGTGTTCAAATATGTCATTACTACATGAACAGTTCTTATTGGTGGCTGAAATTACGATTAAAGTAGGACATAAATATTTAGTAAAGAACTAATTTTGTGAACAATAAGTCTTTGCTTTCTGCCAGTTTGGACACAGATTATATGCAGTCTTGCTAACTGAAAGTCGCATCGGAACGCTAACTTTAGCTATGATAACTGTTCAGCTCTTCACTAAACTTCCTTCCAGTCTCTGAAGCTGTCATTCTTTAGACTGATAGAGCAGGTCTCCAGGGTCCTGACCCAACAGCGGCTGTACCTGTAGGTGTGTTTGGTAGTGGACTGCGGCTATTTGAGCAGAGATTGATTAAAGTTTCAGATGGACTGTGGCTTTAATCTCGTCAGAGAAGGCTTTCAATGCCCAGCCTTTTCCTGTCCACATTAAAAATACATGACAGGACTTTTCATTACAAGTCAGATCTAAAGGACTTCAGACGAGGTGCTAATTCAAATTAATGGAAGATTAACACAACAGCTGTAAAAGCTGACCCCAAATCTAGTACTTAAATCTAAAACCATGCTATGATGTTACTGTACATTAAAAACATCTTTTTAAGCTCTAACCTCTAGAAGCAGATGCACAGTATTTATACAAAGGCTTTTGAGGTTTAAACTGAAGTGTAATTTCCATCACAAAAAACACTTGATTGAATACAAAATATGAATCTTGAATAATAAATGACCTCAAGACTAAATTACTGAATATTCAAAGGCTACATAAACTGAACAGTATATATATATTCATACATATATTCATTATTTCATGCTGCATTGCACATATGCAAAATTTAAAAAAAGGATGTTTAATCTCTTGTGCTCACCGATATTGGATTATTTGATAAAAAATGAAACAGTAATAATGTGAAATAGTTAAAATAACTGGGATACGGGTAAGGTTAGGAACAGGTTTGGTGGTATGGGTAGGTTTAAGGGAGGGTTAAGATGTAAGGGTTGAATAAACAGTGTAAATATATAATTGTAAAGAATTACAGACATATTTACATATAGTTATTTTTGAAAATATAAGGACAATGTAAAAACATGTATGTACATAATAAATTAATTATACTAATTTAATCATTTAAATGAAAGTACACAGTAGTTAAGGCCACAGTATATAAAGTGGCACCAGAACAAAATCCTACTGAAACCAAATGGTAGTATATTTGACAACAAAATCTGTTTGTGACTTGGTTGAGGCCTCACCGCCTCAAAACATACTGTACTTACTGATAGGTCTGATAGTTTACATCGCATCCAATCCACAAAACTACTTTCAAACCAACTCCATCACCTCCACCGCTGAAAACCGCTGTGTGCCCCCCAGCCTCCCTGAGAGGGGTTTTAGCACTTTGTCTCCAAACGGACAAAGAACAGCGAGATCTTGTCTTTTGAAGCACTCTTAGAGCACAGTGGCTGTGGCCTGACTCTCGTTGGCTAATGGAGGCACAAAGAAAAGGGCCTCTCAGGAACCGAGAGACGCTGAAAGAGAGAAGCGCCCAGAAAGACTCGAGACTGACCATTGGCTGGCTGAATGCAAAGTTGAGGGCCTCAGACAAAGAATGTGGGTTTACGCGCCAATGAAGACGCTCCTCTGAAGGCCAAACATACATGTACTCAAACAGATACACACACAGGCCCCCTGAACCCCAGCCAAGCGGAACCTCATTCACACAACGGAGGGGGGTCGACTCTTTGACTCCGGCTCATGGGGCGGTTATGGTGTGCCAGGGTCGACAAACTTATGGTGACCTCAATGCTGGTCCATGTGACTGACAGTCAAGTTCAAAAAAAATATTTTAAAAGGCTCTTCTGTGGGATTAGTTCTGGAAGTCAAATGGGGGAACTAGGTCTAGTTTGCATGATGATGCTTTAAAGGAGTCATACAAAGCCAATTTCCCACAAGCTGAAATGATTCTTTAGGGTCTTAATGGAAAGTTTGTAATATAGTTTGTTTTAAAATTTCTCAAAGATAGAGTAAATAAAGCTCATTTTACCCTGTCAAAAACAGCTCTTTTGAAATCATTCTGTTCGGTGTACTTCCCCTTTAAATCTTCACGAGCTCCGCTGACTCCACCCCTCTTTTCTGAGGCGCTCTCGGATTATCTATTTTTAGCCGTTTTCATAGTGAAACTTGCTAATTAACACATTATTAGGAAAAGTGATTTGCAAAGATTCATTAAAAGACATTATACTCGCTGCTTCTGTAGGTGAGGCTGAATCATGAATGATTCGCGTGAACATAAACGCATTTCGGTTGATCAAGGGCGTATATCCCTTCAGAACCAAATGTAACGTTACTCCTCTGCGTCTTCAGTCACTCAGATGTCGGGAGTAAATCACTTCTGCTATGTTCATAATTACATTCAACAACAAAACACCTCAATCTCTGAGGAGTCTTGCTTGTCTCTGCGTCTCGGTCTGATGACGGCTCACTCAGGGCGGGTCTGAGGTAAGACATCAGTTCAGTCTGTGTGACACACTGCTGTCAATCAACTATTGAGGGAGTGGCCTCCGTCTGTGTGACGCCACACTGACATGCATTTGAGAATGGCTTGATTTCAGAAGGGGCAACTTATTTTTATTAAATAAAAAGAACACTACCTGTGGATCTTTATCATTGTAGGGTGCTTGTGTACACACATTTGTAAAAGCTTGTAAAAGTGCATGTAGCACCGGATGACCCCTTTAAAAACTTTAAAAACAAAACTACAACAGTTTACCTTTTGAAGAGTGTCTGTGCAAGACCTGTCACCAAAATTGTGTTGTGAGTGGTTACAAGAAGAGCCCTAAATCTCTTAATGTCCTTGTGTCTTGATGTTGTGTGCTCTTCTTTCAATGTAAGTTTATGGAATGTTGCAGGTTTGATCATAAAAATGTAGCATCTTATTGATTACAACAATTGAGAAAGACTGAGCTCAACTGTCCTAACAAGCAGCATGATTGAATTAACAAGTATCATTTACATCCCTAGTTTGATGCTTTGGGTTATAAATTTTAACATCCCTAAACCTCAGTATGAGGAAAAAATACAGTAGATGAAGATAAAAAATATGCAAATAAATGCAAGACAGACAACCAATTACAGCTCAATACACAAATATTACAATAGATAGATAGATAGATAGATAGATAGAATGATAGATAGATAAAATGACAGAATGATAGATAGATAAAACGATAGTTAGAAACTATACCTGTATGAAGTGGGAAGGTACGGTCACCATAGCGACTGAGAGTGAAGTGCGTAACAGGCCTCGGAGGGCATAGAGAAATGTGGTGAGGGCGTGGCAGTGGGCGGGGTTATCTTTACAGCACACATCATCACCCCAGAGCACTGACCCCAGAGAATGAAGACCCAGCCGCAGGACGTTACGAACCTTAGACTAGAAAAGTGCAAAAGAAGAAAAGACAAAACACAAAAAAACATTTGAATTTCAATACAATCTGGATATGAACAATTCATGTGAACAAATCCACATCTACCTTGTGTAATTAATATTTTTTTAAAAATGTCCAGTTGTCTTCTCACATCACAATCCACTGATGTATTTGTTTATAACTATTTTGGATTGTTTTTTTGCTTGTAAATACTCGTGTATGATTCAGACGAGATGACATTTTCACTGAAGAAAGCAATAGTATGTTACGATACAGATGTTTCTTACAAAAACCCAGCTTTTCACTTCATAAGATATTAACTGATGGATTGAAATGGTGTGGATTTCCTGTGGATTATTGTGATGCTTTTTTTCAGCTGTTTGGAGCAAGCGATTTAATGCTAAATTCTCCAAATCTGTTCTGATTAAGAAACAAAATCATCTATATCTTGGATGCCCTGAGGGTGAGTAAATGATCAGGTCATTGTAATTTTTAGATGAACTATTCCTTTAATTGTATATGCTGCAAGTAAATCACAAACAACTCTTACTCAAGCAACTTACTCAATCAATCAATTAGAGACTCTCAACAGGACATGATTAGCCATTGTTAAAATTTCACATTTATACACCCTCCATAATGAGAGAGAGAATGGTGAAAAGCAAACAAAACACTGCCCAAATAGTATGTCATACATAAGTGTGCAATGACTTGTGTAACTAAGTCAGTAGTGGAATCCTGTCTGTAGTGAAAAGCCTTTTGTCTGTTGGAGTGAGGGTCATGTACCTCTCAAACAACTTGAATCAATGAAACAAACGGCCCAGCCAAGACCACTCAACAGCACGGTCAAACGGAACACGGCGGTCAAAAGTGATTGGACGACATCTTCCAATCAGGACAGTTGCCTGACATGACCACAATGTGGCTGTCAACCTAAGAGCCAAAATGTCTGCTTCCAACAAGTGCCAGGAAATTCTTGGCACGTTCTCCGCCAACATCAGCCAAGCTAAGGGGCCATGGGTGAGAGATGTGCCCTCTACATTGTACAAAGCCTGACAGAGAATTGAACCTTACTCACAAACCATCAAAGAGCTGATCCTGAACCTGCTTAATAAAGATCCAGAAGACACCTCAAACCACAACAACTAGAAAACTGGCAACTGGTGTGACAGCAATACAATCTCTTAGATGTCCCAGAAAAGCAGGACAAATTTATATTGCCATATTTATGAAGATGTGAAAGATAGAAGCTCTTTTCCGCACTTTCAGTTTAGTATCTAGTCTTCAGTAAGCCTCTCGATAAAAATATATATTTTGCTGTGGACTTGCAAACACAACATAGTAGCTATATAGCAGTCAAATTAATCCATATTATACACACACACACACACACACACATATATATATATATATATATATATATATATAAACATGCTGATAACTACTGTACACCTAATAAAGATACTTTTAAATCATAATGTAAAACTATATTTCTGTTAAATTTCTTAAATTTATATTAATTTGTAAACATTTTAGTTTTTTTATTGGATAATATTTATGACTTATTTATTTATTATTAGTAGTTTTTTATTAATTAATTTTTTAATTTTTTATTATAATTTTTTTTTTTTTAACAAATGTTGAGTTTTAAGTTAGAATGGAAAAGATATAAAGGCATTTTTGGTCAGTGTAACCTTTTATAATCTTAAAAATTAGGAAAATTTAAAAAACAACACAATACAAAATTACAAAATAAAGATTTTGCAATCTTTTAAATTGGGCCAGAAAAGTTGGGCCATTTTTCTTTGATTTTACTCTAAACATGCCTTCACTTAGTTCAATCTTTGTAGTTTGAATAGCCGATTAACCTGTTTAAATCTTTGAAATAGAGAAAAGGAAACTAGATATCTTAAATAAACCAGCTGAAAATAGCGGTGGTGTTGAATTGTCTACCGCCCCGGTTGTTCTCCTCACATCAGCCTTCGTCCACTGACAATAAAGTTTAGTTAACACCCTCTACACCGTCCAGCAATCACAAGCATCTTAAGTTAAATAAACCTCATTGTTTGACTGTGTTTCCAAAGCTTCTTGAGGGTTGAGCTTGACATTTCCACAAAGAGGGTGTTCCTGACTCACCGGCTTCCTCCTTCCCGTCGGCCACACTCCGGCTTTTTACTGCTCACACTCTTTTCCACATTATGGGTGCATTAGAAAAATGATATGATTTTAACAATTTCTAATGGTAATACGAACATACGACAAAAATGAGAAAATAAAAAAAGAGAAAATAAATCTCAAATTAGCAGTAAAATTAAATTAAATTAAAATGATACAAATAAAATTACATTTAACAAGTCAATGACAAATTTTACCAAACCTAGCATAACAAGCAATGTTCCCACATTTCATTCAAACTTTATATGTCATTGAAGTCCCAGCTAGAATTGAGTCACCAATCTGACAAATGTTTTAGTCAGTCTCACTGTTGCCCTGTTTGCACTCATTCTGAGCATTCTTTGTGCCCATGTTCTCTCAACCTCATCACATTCCACGACCTCTGCCAACAGAACGGCACTGTTTGATGATGTAAGCGTTTCATCTGCCGGTTGACTGACAGGGGATCGAGGACTTGCAGCGTGAGGAGCCCTAGGTGTCCATCAGTGCCACGAATTAAAAGAAAACAACGATCAACAAGAAAGAGCGAAAACAAACTACAATTCAGCTACTGATCAGAACACAGTTAGATTTTGATTCCATCAAACTTTAAACTATAGTTTAAAAGAGCTTGAACTTGAAATAAACTTTTGTTTTCAACATATTTTTATTTTCTAACGTTACTCTGAATTTTATAGGTTGAACGTGGTTCGTGACATACATCGTAAAATATACTTCAAAAGCATGATGGGACTATACTAAAATTACTATATTTCAGTAAGAAAGCTTTAGCAAGTAACTAAGGTTTTGTATGATTTTTAACATTGATTTAAAGTAGTGCTGTCAAATGATTAATCGCGATTAATCGCATCCAAAATAAAAGTTTTCCTTTACATAATATATTTGTATGTACTGTGTATATTTATTAAGTATATATAAATACAAACACATGCATGTATATATTT